>CAIGRB010054659.1:21197-33326 GCA_903798255.1 Fraxinus quadrangulata
TTAATATTATTACAGTGTTTTAGTATGCCAGGATATACTATTAAAGGATTAGATGATTTATTAGATAGAATATTAGAAAAAATAAAAGATGTTAATCATGAATTAAATAGTACCGACATAGGAACTGAAGAAAATAATAAATTTAATGAAAAACTTGAACAATATATAAAAGATTATTCTAATCTGTTAGATCATAGAATGGAATTATATACCGAAATAAAAAATAGGACTAATTTATAAACTATTATAAAAGACAGAATTTAAAATGTAAAATTCAACAACCCATTTTATTAAGGATAAAAGAAACCTTTTAAAGATAGGCCAAATTATAACTTTGATCAAGGTCATTTATAAAAATCCCCTTTATCTAACCACTTCACCTAAACCTAAACTCTTGGACCTAAACCAACCAGCTTCTTCATCAACTCTCCCGCGTACCGATCCTCTCTCTCCATCTTTCATTTCAATCGGTCCAATCAAAACCAAATGCAAATCGGGAAGCTCATCTTCACCGTTACCGCTATATTAGCCGGACTATGGTTGACTCGTGTGGAACCCAAATACATAGCATACAACACAACCTCGGGAATCGTACCAGATATAATCAACGTGCATCTGGTCCCTCACTCTCACGATGATGTTGGCTGGTTGAAGACAGTGGATCAGTACTTTGTCGGCGCCAACAATTCCATTCGAGTATTTTTCCTTCCTTCTTCTCCTATGCCTCGCGCATCCCTACCCCCGATTTATTATTTACTTGTTATTGCCCAGGGAGCTTGTGTCCAGAACGTCTTGGATTCTGTAATCGCAGCACTATTAGATGACAAGAACAGGAAGTTCATTTATGTTGAGATGGCAAGTTCTTTCACTTTCTTTCTCTCTTACTAATAATAATTAACGCCTAAAACTGATACGTGTTCAGTAAGTGACTCCACTTCTAGTGTAATATGTAATTTTCACTCGCGCTGCTAATTAAGAGTGCAATAAATTTGCTCAGGCATTTTTCCAAAGGTGGTGGAGGCAGCAGAGTGAGACGCTGAAGACCAAAGTCAAGGAGCTTGTTAACTCTGGTCAACTTGAATTCATGTATGTCACGTATGAGTAGACTGTAAATGGATCGGATTTTGATAAGGAATAATTCATGAATCCAATCCAATAATCTAATGAATATTTGATTGTCAAATCCATATCCGATTTGTCATGTTATTGGATATCCGATCCGTTATAATATATAATAATGTTATATTGGAATTTGATAGTTTAAAAGTTAAAAGTTTCAAAATGAAAATTATATGTAATAAATTATGTGATAATATATAAAATAAATTATATTATTATAACAAATCGGATCGGGGTGTTTGGATCAGACATACCTATATTCATATTTGCTCAATTTAGTTAGCGGATTCGGATCTTGTTCGGGTTATTAGACTGAGACTCTAAATTCATTTGACAACCCTACTTGTGACTCCCTTATTCTTTTTATCATTTTCCTATTTTGGCTCTGCAACATGTCTTTTCTCTAATTTATCACATAATTTCTCTTTCGAGGTTAGAAATGGAGGAATGTGTATGCATGATGAGGCCACCACCCATTACATTGATTTGATTGACCAGACCACTCTTGGTCATCGTTTTATAGAACGTGAGTTTGGCCAGAAACCAAGAGTTGGTTGGCAGATTGATCCTTTTGGACATTCAGCTGTTCAGGCTTATTTGCTCGGTGCGGAGGTATCCATTCTTCCAGCATTCTCCATTGCATTTCTCTTCACTCAATGTTAAGAGTCCATGG
The DNA here is from genome assembly GCA_903798255.1 of Fraxinus quadrangulata. Lineage (NCBI taxonomy): Eukaryota > Viridiplantae > Streptophyta > Magnoliopsida > Lamiales > Oleaceae > Fraxinus > Fraxinus quadrangulata. The sequence continues at coordinate 22,990 of CAIGRB010054659.1, forward strand.
ATATCTTAGTAATTTCTATCTCCAATGGAGCACATATAGCTCTCTTAAGAGGAATATTGATTTAGACAAGTGCCTGGTTGCAAAGACTTTATGATTTTCCAAACTTTTCACGTCTCATTGTTGCTCCATTTATTAGCAAAGCAGTTCTGATCCCATTGCGCTATTATCATGTTGCAGCTGGGATTTGACTCGCTCTATTTTGCACGCATTGATTACCAAGATAGAGCTAAACGCAAAGATGAGAAGGCTCTTGAGGTTATTTGGCGGGGTTCCAGGTCCCTTAGTTCATCGTCCCAGGTTGATCAATTGCAAATTCTTGAATATTGCCTCTCTAGATTATTAGACCTGTTCAAGAAGTCCTATTTTATTCTCGTCACGCTGAAATGTTTCAGCCAATCACTTCCACAGATCATGCAGTTTCGCTTAGTCTTGAAGATTTAAGAATAAACATCTGACTTCTTTTTTAATTTTACCCAGATATTCACAGGGATATTCCCCATACATTATGATCCACCTGATGGTTTCACATTTGAAATAAATGATGTTTCCCCTCCCATTCAGGTTATCTTTGGAAAAAAAAAATTGCAGTAATATTGAATTCTCCATTTCGGAATGTTTTGTAATCCAAATGTTGAATCTAGGATGATGATCTGCTCTTTGATTTTAATGTTGAAGAACGAGTGAATGATTTTGTGGCAGCTGCTTTACGACAGGTACTGTGTTTTGTTGTTGTAGTTCTTGTCGGTACCTTTGTGCTGAAATTATGTGATTGCTACCATCAAACCCACCCACCCCAGATCTCCTCTCTCAGTGATGTTCTGGAAGAAAACAAGATAGTCAATTTTAAGTGATGCATATGGGTACTTCGTACTTTTTGGTGCTTGGTTTACAACTGTTACCTTTTCCCCATTTCAGGCCAATGTAACCAGGACAAATCATATAATGTGGACTATGGGAACAGATTTTCGCTATCAATATGCAGCTTCATGGTTTAGGCAGATGGACAAGTTTATTCACTATGTCAACATGGTATACATCTTTATCCTTAATAAATTTTACATCTGCTGCTCTGTCTCTTGCTATCTCTCTCTCTGTGATTGTTTTTCTGAATTATATCCTTAACGCATTCTTTATTAATCCCTTTCACTTTCTCTCAGGATGGGCGTGTTAATGCTCTATATTCGACACCTTCCATTTACACAGATGCAAAACATGCAGCAAATGAGCAGTGGCCTCTCAAAACTGGTGACTTTTTCCCGTGAGTGTTTTTCTTGAAAATTTGTCTGCAGAAAACTAGCTCAAATTATCGCTTCAGTATGAACAAGTACTACATTTTCCAGGTATGCAGACCATGAGAATGCATACTGGACGGGGTACTTTACCAGTAGACCAGCATTAAAAAGATATGTCAGAGAGATGAGTGGTTACTTTTTAGTAAGTGGTCCCGTATACTTAAAAGCAGATGTGCACATTTAACACATAAGTTGTGGTGAGGTATAGCATCTTTACAAAATCATGTTGTTTCTCATGTTATGAAATTTAGGCAGCGAGGCAATTAGAGTTCTTTAAAGGCAAGAATAGTTCAGGACCAAGCACAGATGCACTTGCTGATGCTTTGGCAATTGCCCAGCATCATGATGCAGTTAGTGGTACTGAAAGGCAGCATGTGGCTTCTGATTATGCACTGCGACTTTCAATAGGGTATAAGGAGGTACCTGTTAATTTAGGTTGGAAATTTTCCATGTGCAGTGAACCTATGTTATCTTTCATCTTTTGCTCTCAGTCCATGGAGAATGATACCATATTGTATCATTGAGACATACAGTACTTATTCATGCCTTCAGTATAAATAACTGAAATCCTTACGGTTTAGTTTGAATTTCTTCAGGCTGAGAAAGTGGTTGCATCATCACTGGCTCTGCTAACAGGCTTGAGATTGAATATGACTTATGAAGATTCAGTCCCCGAGTTTCAGCAGGCAATACATTCTCAACTTGGAACTGAGTTCTGTTATAATTGAACCACCTTCAGTTATTGCTGAGTACCGTAGTTGAAGAATCATGCCATTCTAGTTCATTGGCATCTGCAGTTTTGGTGGATTATGCATCATCTAATACGTGATTCAATAATTACCGCGATATTTGTGATAGAACACTACATAATTTACTGCTTTATTGCACTGAGCTTGAATGGAGTAGTAGCATGGTTGTAAAAATTTCAAGGAAAATGCTAATTATGTAGTTTTTATCATAGGCATGCTCGATTTTAGTTTGAATGATTGGATTGGTGGTATGTAAGTTTTCACTATCCAACAAGGACCATCTCAAAAGTATTGAGTTGTTCCATAGCACTGTTATATTTATCCTTTTTTTGTGACTTACGATTAGAATAATTTACTGCACCTTGATGTGTTTATTTCATTTTGCTTCAGTGTCCTCTGCTTAACATAAGCTATTGTCCTCCATCAGAAGCTAATTTGACTGATGAGAAAAGCTTGGTAACATATATTTCTATTTCTGTTGTGTTTACTATAATTTGCTATTGTGAAACAATATTCTTTTTCATGTGTTTTTTCCTTCTTTCTTTAGATATGACCTTTTAATGGTTTCTTTTACGTTTTCTATTCTATATATCAGATCATAATTGCTTATAATGCTCTTGGATGGAAAAGAAAGGAGGTCATTCGAATTCCTGTGAGTACTCTTGCCTATTCCTTCATCTTTGTAAATATTTCATACATTACCAGCAGAAGTTAATATATGACGTTTCAAAAGAGTTTCCATGTTTCAGAACATTAAATGTTGTATTTGATGATATGATGATTGACATTCACCTATTTGTTGCGTAAAAATCAAAACGACATGTAGATTTAATTGATTCCTTTAAAAAATAAACAACACTACATTCATTGCTTTACAGCAGGGATATTGAGGTAAGAAGTTGTCTTGTTTCTAGATGTTTTCTGTCAACATACTTAGATTGTCAAAAATATCATATATTGAGAAAAAGCATTTAATCTTTTAGGAATGAAGTTCTAGTTTTTCATATTTTGTATTGTATGCTACAAATATTAATGATTTGTATTTTGTATTATATGCTGTATTGCTGTGAATATCAATGATTTGATACCATGTAATTGATGTTTACTCCTTTAAATTAGCTATTATCCTTGACTCCCTGTGGAATTGTGTACAAGTAATTGGTTATATTTGCTACAGGTTTCTTCTGAGAGTTTGATTGTTCTTGATTCTGCTGGAAAAGAGATTGAATCCCAGCTTCTTCCTTTGTCCAATGCCTCTTTATGCACAAGAAACTATCATGTCAAAGCACATTTGCGTAGATCAGCCAGTAGCTTAGCGAGATATTGGCTTGCCTTTTCAGCGACTGTGCCTCCTCTCGGTTTCAGCACTTATGTTGTCTCAAGTGCCAAAAAGACAGGTATGTGGTTTTGTAGAGTAACTAAAATTATGTGCTTTATGTATAAGTGAAGATGTCAGCTTTGTCTATACAAATAGTATAATTCTTTTTCTCCTGGAATTTATGATCAGAATCAAGCTCAATCATCTCAACGCAATTTACTCCTGAAGAAAATATCAATAATACTTTTGAAGTTGGCCAAGGAAATTTGAAGCTACTTTACACTGTAGATGAAGGAAAGCTCACACGTTACATAAACAAAAGAAACTCAGTAAGTTATTTTGCTGAAGCTTTGATTTAATTGAACGCGTCCAAAATTTAATCTTCCGTCTTTTTCCTCCTTAAAGTTCTCTTCACCAAAATCAGGATAAAATGTACATATTACTTGACAATATTTTCTGAATAAATTACATTTGCATTTTGCTTTGGACATTGTTCTTGGTGTCTCTTCTGGTGAAAAAAATTAAATTGTTTTACTTGTACAAAACTTTACGAGAAAGTCAACAAGAGTGTACTGGTGAAGTAAATGAGTACCATGGCTTTTCTTTTTCTTTTTTGGCACATAATGCTGATGAATTTGTTTTCTGATTCACCCATCAAGATTGCAGCTTATGCTGAACAGTCATATAGTTATTACTCTGGCTATAACGGTACTGATAGAGTTTTCCAGGTATACTTTTTTCTTCAAGGACCTGTTAATGCCTTTAATGTTCTCTCTTTTCTTGGTTATTTTGTAGGCCAAATTTAAAACTTCACTCGCTTATGTTTAGAAGTTCATTACATTATTGGTAACTATTTGAAATTTTTGTAAATATGCTGAAGGCATCTGGGGCTTATGTCTTCCGCCCGAATGGTACATTCCCTATTAAACCTGAAGGCAAGGTAAGAAATTTGCTTATTTTTTGTCATTGTACCCTGTCGTTTACTCAGGAACTATTTGTTTCCAAGTTTCACATTTCTTTAAATGTTTATATTAGGTTCATGAAGTTTAATGGGTATATCTCTTCCTGCCAGGTTCCTTTGACTGTTTTAAGCGGCCCAATATTGGATGAAGTACATCATCAGCTTAATACATGGTTACATCAGGTGCTTGTTCTAAGAAAAATACAGTTCTGTAATTATTACTTTGAATTTTCATGCCGCACCATTTTCCCCATTCCTCCATTCAGCCTATTTTATCACTCTACTTTAGAGAACTTAGATACTTTTACATTAGAAGCATGTGTAATTTAGTTTATGTTGATTAGGTGGCTCATATTTTTGTATATGGGGGCTAGTTGATGGAGCGGAGCCGATAAACCTGACCCCGTAGCAGAATCACCTAACCCATTAGGTTATGGTAGATAAGTTGGGGGCCGTGGTACTGTACGGTATAATAAGGGTAGTTTGGGATTATAGTTCTATATAAACAACCCATTGTAACCCTATTCGAAGTTAATAGATTATTTGTGCCGTACATTGGACGTAGGCATGTTGCCGAACCACTTAAATTTCTGTGAATCAATCTTATTTTTCTTCTTTTCAATTTTACTGTTCATGTTTGCACAACAGTTTACATGTTGCTGTGTAATCATGGAAATACTTTCTTCCGCAGCCTTTCTTTAAATTTAATTATGATAGCTATACCTACTTCAGCAGACTGTTTCACTCTTGGTCTTTAGTCTTTTCATTATAGCAGCTATCACGACATATATGCAGGTAACGAGGGTATACAAGGAAAAGGAACATGCTGAAGTTGAATTTACTGTAAGTTTTTACCTGTACTGATTACTTAGATCATGCTCGTCAGAATGATGTTTAATGTTTCACTGATGTAATTTTGATGTTCGGATGTCATGTTTTATTACAGATTGGACCTATACCTGTGGATGATGGATTTGGAAAAGAAATAACGGCTCAAATTATAACATCCTTGAGTACAAATAAGACTTTCTATACGGACTCAAATGGGCGTGATTTTATTAAAAGGGTATACTTCTAATTAATGGATGTGATTTTATGGAAGGTTATAATTAATGGGTGTGATTTCATGAAATGGGTTAATATGTAATTTTGGTTTTGACACTCATTTTGCTGAGCATCTTTAGTTTTTCTTCTAACAGTCCCTACAGAAGAAAGTAAAAGAAACAAAGTAGGGGAGAAAATTTTGACTTGATCTAGGAAATTTATCTTTATCAATTGGTTATCTGATTCTTCCTTGCAGATCCGAGACCATAGATCTGACTGGGACCTGGAAATACACCAACCAATTGCTGGCAATTATTACCCCGTATGTCAATATAAACTGAACCTTTCAAATTAGTTGTGTATGTTTAGTGATCTTTTCACTGTTCAGTGCTGCTGTATGATTCATTTGAAAGTACAGCAATTGTCATATGAACAGTATTCGGGAACTGGTGCCTCTAGAAGTAGTAAATAAGTAGCATTCTTCTGTCTATCTGTCATAATTCTTGTTTATTTTTTTTATTTTTTTGTAGGTAAATCTTGGTATCTATCTGGAGGATGAAAGTATGGAAGTTTCTGTGTTGGTGGACCGTGCAGTTGGTGGGTCAAGTCTAGTGGATGGCCAAATAGAGCTGATGCTTCATAGGTTGGCTGTTATCATATCCACGTCTTTCTTCAAGTTTTTCGCAGTATCGGAAAATTGGGTGTGCTTGTGTCGTATGCATATGTGACATTACATTCCTCACTGTTGTATAGGAGGCTGCTTAATGATGATGCAAGAGGTGTAGGTGAGGCACTTAATGAAGAAGTCTGCGTTCTTGACAATTGCAAGGGTCTGACGGTAATTATATTATTCAAGCAAATATATACAAATGCAAAATCATGGTAATAATTTCAACCTGAACCCCTTAGGGCCTGCTTAGGAGTTTTGGTGTACGAGTTATGAGCATTTTTTAAAGTACCGATTTTAAGCATTTATGAGCGGATTGATTTTGAGTGGTTTTAATAGGATTTTTAAACCTACCAACCTATGTTTGGGAGTTTTTTATGCACCAGTTCTGAAAGTTTCGGTTAGAAGTAATTATTTTATAAAGGGTAAACTAGAAGAGAATATGAAAAATAGCCAAAATCCGCCGATTTGGTAGGTTGAGAGAACCAGTCAAAATTACACTACACTTGTTTTGGATGGTTTTTTAATCATTCAAATCAGTGCTCAAAAAAATTAGTAAGCACCGGTTTTTTCAACCCCTCATAAACAGTACCATCCAAAATTGGTAAAAAATAAAACTCCCAAGCATGCCCTTAGGTTCGTCAATGGTTTTCCTTGCATTCTCTGTTTCAACCCCTGCCTAAATTTCCTCAATAGTGAGTTTCAAATTAATCATCTTTAAGTTTTGTTTTCCTCCCAGTTATAGGAATGTTAATTGCTATGTCCCAAGGTTCACCTTTTAAATTTATTCGCCTGATTACTTCAATTCTGACTCGAACTTTATTTTCTTAATTTCTCGTGTCTAAACATGCTTATACTGTTTAAAACTTTCTTGCTCAAATTCTGTTGACCATTAACCTTATCTTAACCATGAGAAAATTACCACCTCAAGAAATATGAGAAGTCTTATTCGCGTTCAGTTGAAATTCAAAGATATGTTTAGATGATCTCTCCAATACACTGTGAACTGCTTTCTTCCAACTTTTATTATTTAAAATTCTCCTTTCAGATTCAAGGGAAATTGTTTATGAGAATTGATCCCCTAGGTGAAGGGGCCAAGTGGCGCCGCACATTTGGACAAGAGGTTTATTCTCCACTTCTACTTGCATTTTCTGAAGAGGTGAGATTGGGTATTATCTCATTACATTCAAATTGATTCGCTTCATTTTCTGAAGAGGTGAGATTGTGTATTATCCAAATGAGGGAAATTGATTTGCTTCTTACAGGAGATAAATAAGTGGACGGGTTCCCACATAACTACGTTTTCAGGTATCGACCCGTCCTATACTTTGCCCAACAACATTGCAGTGATTACACTTCAGGTACATGTGGCTGAAATTCTGGTTATAGTGATCTTTATACTGTTTGCCTTTTCATATTAGACTTTGTTCTTGGTAAATGCAGGAACTTGAAAGTGGCAAAGTTCTTCTTCGGTTGGCTCACTTATACGAGGTCTTATCCTTTCTTTTGCATATCATCTTTTTGGTGCTGGGCAAACTTTTAATTATCATTTTGAATTAAAAAAAAGATCAAATTTTCATTCATCCCATTCAGATTAAATGATTGATGTACTGAAATACTGACCACAGAAGACCAACTATGCTGACCACAGAAAACCTACTTTATAATTAGAACCCATCTTTCCTCTCTTGAGATGATTTTCTATTGAAACCTTGAAAGCATCAGTTTCCTATTATATTCTCCGAAGAACGTTACTTGTGAATGCTTTGAGCTCCATAAATTTAGTGATTGCTGGCAGAGCTGGATTTATTCAGACTGGTGGACATTTGAACTAAATGAAATTATAATCTCACAAAGTTGCAAAGGGAACAAAATGTACGGAAGAAAATATTAGAATACAGGAAGTTTTATATGCTAATGCCTTTCAGCTTTTAATCAGAGATCGTGTAAATTTTTTACTTGCCATTATTATTTTAATAGTAGATGTGTAACAGCATGCTCAGTTCCTGCATGATGCGTCCTTGTTTGAGATTGTTTTATTGTGACTTAAATTTTTTATTAAGGAATGGAACTGGAATATTTCTTATTTCTATAGGAATGAGCTACAAAATTAGAGCATGTTTGGCTAAGCATAAAAGGTAAAATTACTTATTTGTGTTTAATCATGTTTATGTTACTTTTTAACTAAAAAAGTTAGTTATTTTGAAAGTAACTATTATCTTACTAGAAAATTAGGAAAAATAGGTGGTGTGGGAGTGAAATTGGAATTTTTGAAACAAGAATAAAATTAAGAAATTACAAACTATGTAGAGAATAATTTTATAGTATTGAATTAGTTGAATTGATTTTTGAAAAAATGTACAAATCCTTTCTGTATGTAGTCAAAATTATTTCCTAGGGCCCGTTTGAGCTCCATTTTTGGTGTAGAATGCATTTGGGGATAGTAGATTGATGGAGAATGTGTGGTTAAAAAATAAAGAAAAATTTTGGATTTGTATATAATATTATTTTATTGAAAAATGTATGGTTGAAAAGAAAGAGAAAAATGTATTCTACAAAAAATGAGGATCAAATAAGGGCCTAATCTTATTAATATAAGGAAATTAAAATAAAATCATAATCTAAAAGAAATTAAAAATCTCATTCTAATCAATAAAGAAAAGAAATGATAATCTAAACAAGGCGTAAGAATAACAAGAAAAATAAAAAAAATAAAAAAAATACCTATTACAACTATAAATCTTATTATAAGGGTGTGTTTGAGCCACATTATTTTGGAAAAATATATTTTGGAATAGTAGATTGATGAAGAATGTGTGATTGAAAAAGAAGGAAAAATTATTGATGTGATGGAAAATATTATTTTACTGAAGAATGTGTGGTGGAAAATGAGTAGAAGAATGATAATAAAAATTTTAATGTGGTTCAAACAGGAATATTCTATTATAAATAATGAACTTTTGTTCTATTTATAATAAGACCGTCCTACATCAATAGGTAACATATCTGACTTTGATCAATTAAAAAAATTATTAATTTTAAAACTTAATTATTTATATAAGTAAACTTTTGAGGTTAGACATGCTCTTATAGCTAGTCCAGGAGCTAGAAATGGAAAGATTAATAATATGCAGCAATACAATCAAATCCTAACAGGTAGAATCCAAATAAAGAAATACTGCCTAGCTATTTATATATACATAGCATGTAATTAACAAGGATCTCAATTTCTTAATCAGTAAATCCAGCTATTTTCTTCATTTTCTTCTGATTTCTGTAAACATAATCTATTTTTCTCGGGCTACCAATAACAATATGAGTTCCTTGTTTTCTTTTTTCCTTGATTTTACCTTCTAGTTTGTTTTCCTTTGCTCTACATTAGTAAGCGGCATGGCCTAGAATAATAATTAGTTGGTTTCAGTCAAAAATTATTATTCTCCCTATGCGGTAGATGCCCTAGGTGAAATGAACACTCCAGCATTCATATTTTTGGTTGTTCGTGTACCTCTTTCTGAACCCTAAGATTGGCATTGTTGAGATTGTAAGCTCTAGTTTGCCTGGTATTATGTGTAGGTGTTCCACATCCTAACTTTTGATCTATACAGTCTTGTTATTTGGTCAAGTTTTAGTTAGTATGTAAAGCCAATTTCGCTGTTTCACGTGTGTTTGATGTGTGCAAAGGTGGGAGAGGATAAAGGTTACTCAGTGGTGACTAGTGTGGAACTGAAAATGCTCTTCCCTGACAAGAAGGTATTAGTAGCATTCTAGTCCTAATTGCTGTTTCATTAGGAAGTTATGCTAGAATAGTGGTTGAACCCAAGCTTTTCATATTTTCAAGAAAGATCTGATCCCCTATTAAAAAAAAAAAACCCATTCATGATCCAATATATTTGTTTAATTTCATTTTTCTGCCATATTATTTTTTCCCAGATTATCAAGGTCACAGAAATGAATTTGTCAGCAAACCAAGAAAGAAGAAAGGTGGAGAAGAAGAGGCTAGACTGGAAAGTTGAAGGCACTCCGGATGAACTCACTGTAGTGAAAGGAGGAGTTGTTGATCCTGTAAAGCTGGTTGTAGAACTTGCTCCAATGGAGATACGAACATTTGTCATTGAATTTGATTACCTCAAAACTTTTGCTTCTTGAGAGAGAATTTTACACGTTTCCAAACACCTCTTGTATGTCAAACTTGTTACAGTTATCGGTTATCATTTATCACTGTATGGAGATGTAACTTGGAACATAATGTTGGAAAAAAAAAATGGTTTGGTGGCTGACTTTGGAGCTAAATATAAGTGGGATCCGG
>CAIGRB010054659.1:34096-53341 GCA_903798255.1 Fraxinus quadrangulata
TAAAACCTGCCAGTGTTCAGTTTTCACTGGTTAACCGTTGTATCCTTGAAAGCAGACTCTCGAACTACCTCAAGCACGAATCGTGAGGGGGCGAATCTGTTTTAAGGAAATTGTGTTCTCACAGGCCTTGGTTTGAGAATTATTTTACTGTTGAAATTTCAATCTCGTATTTTGTTATTTTACTACAGTTAACAAATTATTTCTTTGTTTGTATTTCAGCTTAGTAGTTGATCCACTTAAATATTGTTTAACAAACTTAAACAGATTCAAGGAAATTTTTCCTTCTATTGAACACTATAAAACAGAAACTTATTTATTTTGTTTTGCTTCGTTTTATTTTTTCATTTCAGAAATGACAATCGATTCCACCAATATGGATGTATCACAAGCTATGGCTACTCAAACTATTGCTCAGACTGTGGCTAAAGTGCCAAGTCATGTTGTGAGCCAACCCGTAATCATGGTGAAAAATCAATGTAAGGGATTAACCGGAGAAAAATCGGAGAAATTCAATGGCTTGAATTTCAAGAGGTGGCAGCAGAAAATGCTATTTTATTTGACCACCTTGAATCTTGCGAGATTCTTGATTGAAAGTGCTCCAAAACTCAAAGAGGGTGAGTGGAGATGTTCAAGTGATCAGTGCACTTGATGCTTGGAACCATTCGAATTTTCTGTGCCGTAATTACTTTATAAACAGCTTAGCAGACTCGCTATACAATGTGTATAGTACTATGAAAACTGCTAAGGAGTTGTGGGAGTCTTTGGACTGAAAATATAAAATCGAGGATGCCGGTGCTAAAAAGTTCATTGTCGGCAGATTCTTAGATTATAAAATGGTGGATTTCAAAACAGTAATCAGTCAAGTGCAAGAACTCCAAGTGATTCTTCATGAAATTCATGCCGAATGGATGATTTTGAGTGAAACTTTCTAAGTGGCAGCAATTATTGAAAAATTGCCCCCCGCGTGGAAAGATTTCAAGAATTATTTGAAATACAAACGAAAGGAAATGAACGTTGAAGAACTTATTGTTAGACTTCGAATTGAAGAAGATAACAAGAGTTCTGAAAAGAAGTTGTTCAATCCTAGTGTCGCGAAAGCCAACATTGTGGAACATGGTCAAAGTAGTAAGAACTACAAAACCAAGGTTGGGCCATCCGGTGGAAAGGGGACCAAGCTGGGACCGAATAGGGGCATTTCTAAAAAGAAATTTCAAGGAAAGTGCTTCAATTGTGACAAAGTAGGCCACAAATCTTCGGAGTGCAGATTGCCAAAGAAGAAAAAAGAAGCAAATGTAGTTGACTACATTGCACATGATGTGTCGGAGATGAATCTTGCAGCCGTCATTTCTGAAGTGAACATGGTGGGTTCAAATCCAAAAGAGTGGTGGATTGACACCGGTGCTACAAGGCATGTGTGCTCTGATAAAGAGCTGTTTATGGCTTTTGAAGCAACTGAAAATGGAGAGAAGTTGTTCATGGGAAATTCAGCAACTTCTGAAATCAAGGGACAAGGCAAGGTGGTTCTGAAGATGACTTCGGGAAAAGAGCTGACTCTTAACAATGTGCTGTATGTGCCGGAAATCCGTAAGAACCTAGTGTCCGGGTCGCTTTTGAATAAGCATGGTTTCCGTATTGTATTTGAGTCTGACAAAGTTATTTTGTCAAAAAGTGGAATGTTTGTCGGAAAAGGTTATGTTTCCGATGGTATGTTTAAACTCAATGTAATGGTTGTTAAGCCAAAAATGAATAAAGTAAACTCTTCTGCTTACTTGCTTGAGTCTTCCAATATGTGGCATGGTAGACTAGGACATGTTAACTATGATACTTTACGCAGACTAGTTAACTTGAATTGCATACCTAAGTTTCATATTGATTCCAAACATAAGTGCGAAACTTGTGTTGAGGCAAAATTGACAAGGTCATCCTTTAAGTCAATTGAACGGAATACAGAACCACTTGATTTAATTCACAGTGATATATGTGATTTAAAATTTGTACAAACAAGAGGTGGCAACAAGTACTTCATTACTTTTGTCGATGATAGCACAAAATACTGTTATGTGTATTTGCTAAAAAGTAAAGATGAAGCGATAGAGAAATTTATTCTCTATAGAAATGAAGTTGAAAATCAACTTAATTCAGTATATAGAGACCTAAGTTGTCATTGCTAAACATGTATTACCAATTTCACAACACGAATTCAGTATATAGAGACCTAACATTATGGATCTAAGCCTTTATTTGCCTTCATCACATTCATCATCTTGCTTTAGTTTATTATGCCCCTGTTTGAAACCCATTTCTTTTTCATTCTATTTCTTATTTTTTTTCTCTTTCTTCATTTCAACCACACATTCTATCAATAAAATAATATTACACATAAACCCAAAAATTCTTCTTACTTTTTAACCACACATTCTTCCCATAAATCACTATTCAAGAATTTATTCTTCTTCAANAATCTTCCATCAATCACTATTCCAAAAATTTTTTTCCACCCAAAATGGGTGTCAAACATGGCCTATGTAAGACCTCTGCATTCTTACTTTCATCGGAACCTTCACAAGTTTGCAGGTTTTGTATTTTATCTAACTTCTCGAAATGTTAGTTTACATTTGATGTCATCAGAACTTCTGTTAGGTAAAGTTTATTTATTACAATTTTATTGATATCACAAGTTATGAAATGTTGTATAGAAAAAATATAATTTAATGAAAGAGAATTCAAAACATTTAACGTGCTAACAGTGCCTATAAAATAACCAATCACGTGCAATGCACGAGCAAAAACTTTTTTTTTTTTTAAAATTATCAAATGATAGTTTGCCAACTCGGTGTATATCAAGTTATTAGCAAGCCCAAGTCCTAATTAGATTTGATCAAATTTAATTAGCCTTGATCTATCTCATTTGACTAGTCAAAGCACCATTTGGTTTCATCAAAATCTCTTGACCTCTTATAAATTTTGACTCTGCAATCCATGGACTTTATGAACGCACCTATATAATTCAAGCTCCAAATAATTAGACATTAGTACCCTAGATTGCACAATCTAGTTGCCGATCTCCGCTAATTTTACCAAAGGTATGAGATCACACTCTCGAATTATATAAAATTACATAATTTTTTTCTCTCAAATAAAATTACAGAATCCCTTGTTTGAGTCCAATTTTGAGAGAAAAAAAAAATGTTTTTTTGAATAGTGATTTTTGGAAAATGTGTGGATGAAAATTAAGAAAGAATTTTCGATTTAAAAATAATATTATTTTACTTAAGAATGTATAGTTGAAAATGAATTTTGAAAAAATGAATTTTAAAAAGAAATAAGACTTGAACAACCCTCACCACCTGAGGCATCTAATAATTTGACTTGAACTAAAATGATCGTATTTCTATTTCTGATTATTTTATTTTCTAAGCTCATATTTTTGAGAACTAATTACGAACATAAGTTAGCCGCCACTAAAATGTACTCAGATTTAAATCATTTATTAGAAAATAGTCCGTGAAATCTTTGATCATATCTAATAAGAAATGTTTTTTAACATTGATACATGTTAACTATTTTTCGCTCTCTAAACTTACAAAGTAGAATAATGCTATTTGTACACAATGTAGTTTCAAAAAAAGAATGGTGAATTTTTTTTATTTATTTGGTGAAAGAAATTCTGATTTAATCATATCTCATCAGATCATGTATATTTAAATTATTATGTACATATGGTACAAACGTACAAAGTATTATTATATTTGATCACATTAATCAATCTCAACCATTAATATATCAAAGATATTTGAGCTTGCGAATAATGTTCCCTATTCTGTTAGAGTTTTAGGTAATCCATAACGGTTATGCATAGTTTAATTTTTTGCACAATCTAGTTACAAAATTAAACTCTTCAAGTTGGTCTAGTCAAATATGTGTGTGTCACTACTCCGAATATCCACTCTCATGATAAACCATTCATCTTATTTGGTAGAGTAATCAATACCACGACCTTATCAATATATAAGTTGAAACCAACTTTCTGCTTTATATGATTAATTAATTCTCAATCGAAATATAAATGTGCCACTACATATTTCTCAATGCAGGCACTCAACTCAAATATCACAACCATTGACTTGTGTGCTCAATTAAGTAACATAATGCATTTTTCATTTCAATAAATAAATGACTAATGCAATATAGATCAAGCTGATATAGATCGGAGTCCAAAATTGCTACTCACACTATAGATCGAGGACCAAATTATCAATGTTTCCTAGAATTATTTAGGGCTTCTTTATCTTGCTGACACTATCCTTGCATTTTTTGTCAAGTCCGAACTCCTCATTGCCGAAGACGTGTCTCTAAATACTGTGCTTTTATTCACGGAATCTGCTTGGTAATTTCTTACCCTATCTAGTACGTATTTTTCAACTTTGAAATGAATAATCATCAATATTATTGATGGTTTTACTAAAAAAAGAAATTACTAAAACTATGCTTATATATTTCAGTATTTTGAATTTCCAAAAAAAAAAAAAAAAAGGAAAAGAAAAATCTACTAATTAGTCAAGCATTTAATTTCGTATCTGGCACCAACAAATATGAGTCCTCAAATTGTAAATTAATTAATTGTGGACATTCGAGATAAATTGAATAATAATAATAATAATGTTGTTATGGCTATGGAAAGGTAAACGGGTAAATTATTAATGAGGGGAGCGAGGCCCTTGCATGGCGCTATAAATACCCTTTGCTCTGTCTGTTTGGCAATTGAGTTCTGTGGATTCTCAAAACCCTAATCTCAAACCCTTGAATCTTTCGTTCTCAACAACAATGGTAGACATCGAAGTAGTTGAAGAACAACTCTCATTGCCCGAAGTCAAATCTGATTTTCCAAAATCCAGCAACAAAACTCCAGAAAAAAGCAGCCAAAGAGCAGATGAAGCCAAATCTAGGAAGAAGCTAAAACTCGCTGCGGACGGCAAAATGCCAGAACTAAAAGACGATAAAAACATCACTGTTGCAGCGGAAGAAGATAGCAACAGGAAGGGGAAAACGATCCTGGAGTTTGAGGGTGAGGACGGGAAGTTGAAATTTATTGAGGAGTCGGAAGATTCCGAAGATGACGAAGATTATGATAGTGATGATTCTGATAGCGATTTCTCGGATGGTCTCGACTCTGATCTTGAGGATTATCTGCCCTTTGAGGATGATCTGGACAACTATTTGCCATCCCAAAAGGGTAGAGATACTTAAATAGAGTAGTATTATATGACTTGGGGTTTAAATTGGAGAAACAAAACATAATGTTGTAGTTCTAAAGTTTGTAACACATGTTATTGTCGTCCCCAGCAGTTTAAATTATGCGTCATTGCCATTTTATTTTTCTCATTTATGAATGAAGAATAATTTATTAATTTATGTTTGTGGGCTTCCGTCTTCAAAAAATGCATTTTGTATGATGGAAGATGAAAAAAGAATTACTGTATTGTGGCATCAACCTTTTAAGATCAGGGGAAATTTTGGGATGGATTTTGCTTCTCTTACGGTCCTCGTTCGCAATAGTTTTTACAAATTTTCAAATTATCTGACGTGGCAGTGCATAACGTTAAAAGACCCGGCCAAAAAAAAAAACCCGGCCCATTGTTAAATATGAAACCAGACTCACGACTCTAAACTAATCCCCAATTCTCCCCCAACTCTCGACAAGAGATTCCCACTCCAGCTTCAACTATTCTAGCCACTCAACCCATTCATCAGTGGTATCTCCGGCCACAGCCCACTCCAGCACTACTCTCCCAGCTGAGAAGAGTACAAACGGCGTTCCCTAGTTGAGAAGATTATGAGCAGTAACCTACGGTACCTCCGACTGCCCAAACCTACCAAAACCTCTGACTGTCGCACCAGTTGAGAAGAGCACGAACGTATATGAGATTTTCCTCCTTTTTTTATTTATTATTTGTCCATGTTTATCTTAATTTGTTGGTTGGGGCTACCAAAGGAAATCTCTTGTCGACGAGTGGTTTTTCTAAATTACAGGGGAAAAAATAGATTGCCTTCTATTTGAAAATTATAGAGAAATGTTAAATTACACTTGAATAATAGATTGCCTTGTATTTGAAAATTGCACAGAAATGTTAAATTAAAGGGGGAAAATGGATTTTTACAAAATGAGCATTCTATGTTAGTTAGTAACAATGAATATGTGTTACATTGATGTGGTTCTTTTATGTGGTTGCACTAGATTGCTTCGATTTTTATTTTGTTCTAAAACTGAACATATACCTATTCATTTTGATGTAGGAAAATAAACAATGGTAGTATTGGATGACGAAGTATGTGCAGAATCTAACGATGAGAAGTTGATGGATAATGTAGTCACCTTGGAAGACGATAACGATAATTTAGCAAGAGATGTTACGATAGTGCTTGAGGTGGGTATGCAGTTCAACGATAAAAAAGAGTTGTTCGAATTTTACAAAAGCTATGCGTACGAAGTAGATTTTTTGGTTAGGAAAAGAAATTCCAAAAATGGTGATGATGGATTTGTGAGATATGTTACATTGACATGTAGTCGTGAGGGAAGATGAAGGAAAAATAGCACCGCTTCTTTGAAGCCGCGGCCAACAATTCAGATAGGTTGCAAAGTGAGGGTAACTACTTCCTCAGATATTCGTGGAATATGAAAAATTTGCACGGTTGACCTCAAACATAATCATAAAACAAGCTCGTCGAAGTCCAGGTTGTATCGATACAATCGAGAATTGAGTGCACATGTAAAACGAAAGGTAGAAGTGAATAATATGGCTGTAATTCCTTTGTACAAGAGTTACAACTATGCAGGTAGTTTAAGCCGCTGGGTATGAGAATATGACTTGCATTGAAAAGGTTTGTCGAAACTATGTTGAAAATGTGAGGCGATTAAGACTAGGTAAAGGAGATGCCGCGACAATACAATCCTACTTTTCAGAAATCCAAGTATGTTGGTTTGGGTTTTACTTTTCTATGGATTTGGATGACGAGTCATGGCTTAAGAATCTTTTCTGGGCAGATAGTATGTGTAGGCAAGCATATAAGGAATTTGGGGATGTTTTCACGTTTGATATCACTTACCTCACTAATAAATACGACATGCTTTTGCCCCATTTGTTGGAGTAAATCATCACGGACAATCAACACTACTTGGATGTGGGTTGCTATCAAATGAGGATACACATACATTTGTTTGGTTGTTCAAAACATGGTTGTTGTGTATGCACGGTCAAGCTCCTAATTGAATTGTTACCGATCAAGATAGAGCTATACAAAATGCAATTGAAATAGTGTTTCCAAATACGAGGCATAGATAATGTTTGTGGCACATATTAAAGAAGTTGCTTGAAAGGTTTGGATACCACGTGGATAAGAACTCAATTTTTTCTTGTATATATGGATTAGTCTATGACTTGCAGTTCGTTGAAGAGTTTGAGGAAAGTTGGAGAGTGATGATTGATACGTATAACTTATATGATAATGAATGGTTGTCCGGGTTGTATGAGAATAGGGGTCGATGGGTGCCATGTTATTTGAAAAGGAGTTTCTGGGTAGGGATGTCAACGACTCAACGTAGCGAGAGTATGAATGCGTTCTTCAATGGGTAAGTGCATTCTAAGACAGTGTTGAAGCAATTCGTTGAACAGTATGAACGAGCATTGATGAATAAGGTTGAAAAGGAGTTCCAAGCAAATTTCAAGTCTTATTCATAGATGGTGCCGTGTGCAACGAAATATGAAATGGAAAAGCAATTTCAAGCAATTTATACCATATCCAAGTTTTGGGAATTTCAGGATGAGATTACTAGGAATGTCTACTGCGATGTCATATCTGCATCGGATGGCTGTTCAGGGAGGACATACCAGGTCAAGGAAGATGTCATTTACGAAGAAAAGGTGAGGAAGAAAAAATTTTCGGTGGTGTTTCGTGCAGAGGAGTGCAATATTATTTGCAGCTGTCATCTATTTGACGTAGTTCTGTTGGGTCAGAGAACAGCGAGAAAACAGAGAAGAAGCAGAAGATGCATATTGAGGAGATGGAGGAGAGATGATATGATCCAGGAGTCGAGCCTGACGACGACAAGCCCCTGACGAGACACGTTTATTATCGAAGGAGTTTCGATGACACGTCGAGGGCAAAGCAGGTGAAAGAGGTGATAGGATTGCTCGTTCAAGTAACGGTTGACGACGTCATGATCTAAATGGAAAAAGAGACAAGATTCATGTTGGGCTCGAGGTTGAAAGCCAATTGGATCAACATTTTAAAGGCAAGCGAAGATGGAGCCCAAACGGACTACAATGTGACCGCAAGGAATAATTCCCAAGCGATCGCATAGCAGCCAACAAGGAGCAAAAATGGGGATTCGAGTTGAACCATGCAACCGCATGGATTAATACCATGCGATCGCATGGAAGAGCCATCCGGACGTCCGGATGGTTCAACCGAATGTCCGGATGGTTCAACTGGATGTCCAGATCGATTTATTTTCTTTTTTCGAAAATTTTCTTATTTTACTAGAATTCTATCTTTATGATATTTTGTAATTTTTAAACAATTATTTTCAATTTTAATTAGGTTTTAGGCTTTTACTATAAATACCTGGTCATTATTCAATGTATGGACCTTTTGAAAAATTTATTATTGAGATATATTCGAGAAGCTATTGTGCTTTTCAAATCTTGTTCTTTTTAGAATATTTTGAACTTATCAAGAAGATTCTTGTGACGTTCAACACAGGGTACGGATCACGTGTTGTGTAATCAAGAGGTCATTCTAACTCCGTTTTTGTTTGGTTGCTTGTTCATTAATTCTTGATTCAAATTCAAAATCGGGATTATTCTTTGGGCTTTCATGGGATCTTCATTCTTGTTGTGGGTTGCGTAGTGTTCGTTGCTACGTGGTTCTCATCAGTTGATATCAGAGCAAACTCCAAAATAATTAAGGTTATATATTTTGTTTCTTGTTTTGAGTCTTGTTTTCTTTTCTTTTTTCATTGTTCTTCGCGTTCTTCAAGTCCGTCTTATTTCTTAAGCTTTGATCCAGAAAATTACAAAAAAATAAAAGAGTATTTCGGACTATTTACAAGTCCAAATCAATTTTCGTTTGTTTTGCTGTATTTGTAGTTGAATTCTCGAGGTAAAAAAGTCACTGTTCATCCATACTGTACAAAAAAAATTATTATTATTACCGGGAAATTTTCAGCAGCTTAAATTATAGCTTTGAGTCAAAAAAAAAAAAAAGGGAGGATCGTTCCCAAATTTATTCCATTATTTTCATTCTTGAATAGTCTCTAACAATTCATTTTTTATCTTTAACTTCTTTCGTGTCTTGAATCATTATTCATCCTTTTTCTTTTATTTCTTCTTTCACAATTCGTGATCAATACTCGGTTGGATCCACGGGAATACGTTATTGGTTAAGTTCACCTTGTTCTTTGAAGTACTTGGACGAAAAAACTGAGTGGTAAAAGGCAAAGTGGAGAGATTAATAGAGAAAAAAACAATAATTGAGTGATACACGAGTGATCATTTGCGATGTAGATATTTAATAGAATTAGGATGTCAGATAGAGAAGGTTCCAATTTAAACAGACAACCGAATCAAAACTACATGACAGATGATGTAATAAAGCGGTTTGAGCGGGTGCTTAGGGATGTGAGTGAAAGGCTTGATATGTTAGATATATCGGTGGCAAATCTTCATAGGGGACAATCGAATGCAAGGAGATTGGGTATGCAGGAGTCTATGATGGATGTGTATGATGATTATGGCTTTAGTAGTGATATGAATGTGG
The DNA here is from genome assembly GCA_903798255.1 of Fraxinus quadrangulata. Taxonomy (NCBI): domain Eukaryota; kingdom Viridiplantae; phylum Streptophyta; class Magnoliopsida; order Lamiales; family Oleaceae; genus Fraxinus; species Fraxinus quadrangulata. The sequence goes on from CAIGRB010054659.1 coordinate 43,913, forward strand.
TACATCAATAGTGGGTGATATAGGTAGGATGAGGAGTAGAGAAGGTAGGTTTGAAAGAAGGGNTAATTATGGCTTTAGTAGTGAAATGGTTGATGGTGCATCGATGGTGGATGATATAGGTAGGATGAGAAGTAGCGAAGGTAGGTTTGAAAGAAGGGGTAGAAGTCGTTTTGGAGATGAAGTAGATGGGAATATGGGCAATATTAAAATGTCAATTCTACCGTTTAAGGGAATGAGTGATCCAAAGACTTATCTAGAGTGAAAAAAAAAGGTGGAGTTAATATTTGATTGTCATAATTGTTCGGAAGAGAAGAAGGTGAAAATTGCAGTTCTTGAGTTTGTTGACTACGCTATAACGTGGTAGGATCAAGTGGTTACATCAAGGAGGAGGAATCGGGAGCGTGCAGTTATTACTAGGGACGAGTTGAAAACTATCATGAGGAAGCGGTTCGTGCCTAGTCACTATTACAGGGAGCTGTACCAAAAATTACAAGGTTTATATCAGGGGTCGAAGAATATAGAAGACTACCAGAAGGAGATGGAAATTTTGATGATCAAGTCAAATGTGGAAGATGATCAGGAAGCTACCATGGCTTGTTTCTTAAATGGGTTGAATAGGAACATTGCTAATGTTGTGGAGTTGTAGCATTATGTGGAAATTGAAGACATGTTACATGTGGCTATGAAGGTGGAAAAACAATTGAAGGGGAAGAGGACAACTAGGGTAGTTGTACTAATGTAGCTAGCACGAATCTTGTAGAGAAATTGAGATTAATTTTAGTGAGGCGCCCTAGGCCATATAGGTTACAATGGTTGAATGATAGTGGAGAAGTTAAGGTGAATAAGAGGATGTTGATTAGTTTATCCATTGGTAGATATAAGGATGAAGTTATGTGTGATGTGGAACATATGCATGCGGGGCATATTTTGTTGGATAGACCATGGCAATATGATAGGAAAGTCATTCATGATGGGTACAAGAATCACTATAGTTTTATTAAGGATGAGAGATCCATTACCTTTGCGCCATTAACACCGGCACAAGTGTATGAAGATCAAATCAAATTGAAAAATAAGGAAGAAATGAGAGTGAAAGAATTAGAAAAAAAAGAAAGAAAATAGTGAGATGGTGAGCACTAGATAAAGTGTTGAGGTGGCTAGTGGAGAGCAAAAGAGAGGGAAGTCGTATGAGGAAAAAGAAAAAGTCTTCTGAGAGGAGAGAAAAATCAAAAGGAAATTTCTTTGTAAATGGGAGTGAGTTGAAAAAGGTGATAAATGAGAGACAACAAATGATATTATTGGTTTATAAGAAATCATTCCTCAATTTTGAGGTACCTAACACACCCCTCTCTAATTTGGCTATCTCTTTGTTGTAGGAATTTAAAAATGTGTTTTTGGAGGACATGCCTAGTGGGTTGCCACCCATTCGAGACATTGAACATCAAATTGACTTCGTTCTTGGAGCTGTCATTCCAAACCGACCAGCTTATAGAAGTAACCCGAGGAGACAAAGGAGCTTCAGAGGCAAGTGAAGGAATTAATGGGCAAATGGAGGAATTGATGGGTGAGGGGTACGTGAGGGAGAGTATGAGTCCTTGTGCCATTCCAGTGCTACTTGTGCCAAAGAAGGATGGAACTTGGAGGATGTGCGTGAATTGCAGTGCCATCAATAATATAACGACAAAGTATCGTCATCATATTTCTATGTTAGATGATATATTGGATGAATTACATGGTGCTTGCATATTTAATAAAATAGATCTTAAAAGTGGATACCACCAAATTCGAATGTGGTAAGGTGGTGAGTGGAAAACTGTTTTTAAAACTAAATATGGTTTATATGAATGGTTAGTTATGCCATTTGGACTTACTAATATACCGAGCACTTTTATGAGCTTAATGAATCATGTCTTACGTGCTTTGATGATATTTTAGTGTATAGCAAAGAACTTAATGAGTATGTAGAATATCTTAAAAGTGTACTTGTGGTCTTAAGAAAAGAACAACTTTACGCTAATCTTAAAAAGTGTATATTTTGCATGAAAAAAGTTGTTTCTTAGTATTTGTGGTGGGTGCTAACAGGGTAGAAGTTGATGAAGAGAAAATAAAGGCTATTAAAGAATGGCCAACACCTAAAAGCATAACTGAAGTTAGGATCTTTCATGAGTTGGCTAGTTTTTATAGGCATTTTTTAAAGGACTTTAGCACAATTACTACACCACTTACAGAGATTGTTAAAAAAAGCGGGGGATTTCATTGGAGTGATGAGCAAGAGCTGCATTTAATACAATTAAGGATAGGTTGTGTAAGGCACCAATTTTAGCACTTCCTAATTTTGATAAAACTTTTGAGATTGAGCGTGATGCATCGGGAATATGTATTGGTTCTATCTTGATACAGGATAGAAGACCAATTGCGTACTTCAGTGAAAATTTGAATGGAGCAGCATTTAATTATCCCACATATGACAAGGAGTTATATTCACTTGTTCAAGCCTTGGAGACATGGCAGCATTACCTGTGGCCTAAAGAGTCTGTGATATACACAAATCATGAATCACTGAAGCATTTGCGAAGTCAAGGCAAGCTGAACAAAAGGCATGCAAGGTGGATGGAGTTTGTAGATACATTTCCTTATGTCATCCGGTACAAACAAGGAAAGAAAAATGTGGTGACAGATGCATTGTCTTAAAGGTATGTGTTACTAACTTCTCTTAGTTCTAAGTTACTTGGTTTTGAGCATATTAAGGACATTCATGTTAATGATTTGGATTTTTCTGAAATTTATGCATCATGTAATAAGGGTGCTATAGATAAGTTCTTTAAGCAAAATTGATATTTATTTCGGGAAAATAGGTTTTGTGTCCCTAATTGTTCAATGCGAGAAGTTTTAGTAAGGAAATCACATAATGGTGGATTAATGGGATACTTTGGGGTTAAAAAGACTTCAGAAATATTGAGGGAGCATTTTTATTGGCCTAAGATGAAAGATGATGTTGAAAGATTTTGTAGTCGATGCATAACTTGTAAGCAGTCTAAATCTAAGGTTTTACCTCAAGACTTATATACACCGTTATCTGTACCTAGTGAACCATGTGTTGATATTTTAATGGATTTTGTTTTAGGTTTAACTAGGACTAATAAAGGAAGAGATTCAATACTTATGGTAGTAGATAGATTCAGTAAGATGACATATTTCATAGCATGTCATAAGACCTATGATGCCACTAACATTGCTGATTTATTCTTTAAGGAAATAGTGCGTTTACATGGGGTAGCTAAGAGCATAGTATCTGATCGGGATGTGAAATTCTTGAGTAATTTTTTGGAGAGTTTTGTGGGGGTAAGTTAGGCACTAAGCTTATGTTTTCAACAACTTCTCATCCACAAACCGATGGTCAGATTGAAGTAGTGAATATGACCATGACACAATTATTACGCACTATAGTCTATAAGAATTTGATGAGTTGGGAAGAGTGTTTACCTTTCATAGAATATGCATATAATAGGGCCACACATTCTACTACATTGTTTTCACAATTTGAAATTATTTATGGTTTTAATCCACTAAAGCCTTTGGATTTGATACCTTTACCTGTGAATGAACGAGGTAGCTTAGATGGTAAAAGAAAGACCGAATTGGTGAAATCACTTCATGAAAAAGGTAAAGATGCAAATTGAAAGCAAAAATAAAGACTTCGTATCACAAGCAAACAAGGGTCGGAGAAGCATAACGTTTGAACTAGGAGATTGGGTTTGAGTACATTTCAGAAAGGAGCGTTTTTCCGATCAAAGGAAATCAAAGTTGCAGCCACGAGGAGATGGTCCATTTCAAGTCTTGGAGAAAGTCAATGACAATGCTTATAAATTGGATCTCCGGGTGAGTATAATGTTTCAGCAACTTTTAATGTGTCTGATCTCTCTCTTTTTGATGCAGGTATAGATTCGAGGACGAATCCTTTTGAAGAATGAGGGGATGATATGATCCAAGAGTTGAGCCTGATGAGGACAAGCCCGGGACGATTTATTTCCTTTTTTCGAAAATTTCCTTATTTCACTAGAATTCTATCTTTTATGATATTTTGTAATCTTTAAACAATTATTTCCGATTTCAATTAGGTTTTAGGCTTTTACTATAAGTACTTGGTCATTATTCAATGTACGGACCTTTTGACAAATTTATTATTGAGATATATTCGAGAGGCTATTGTGCCTTTCAAACTTATTCTTCTTAGAACATTCTGAACTTTGAGGATTCTTGCGACGTTCAACACCGGGTGTGGATCACGTATTGTGTAATCAAGAGGTCATTCAAACTCCATTTTTCTTTGGTTGCTTGGTTCATTAATTATTGGTTCAAACTCAAAATCGGGATTATTCGTTGGGCTTTCTTGGGATCTTCAATCTTGTTGTGGGTTGCATAGTGTTCGTTACTACGTGGTTCTCATCAAGAGATGTTTGTAGAGTAGTTGCAGTGAACTATGATGGTTTGGCTAGCACTCCTGGGTAGTTGAGGTATGACAGAATGTGTGAAGAATTTGCTACGTTGGCAGACATTGCCGTAGAAGATGAGGATTGACGTCGTGCGGTAGTTGATTGGATTCGGCTACAATCTAAAGAGCTAATGTCCATGAATTTGATTTGTGAGAGTAATAGCATTTCCCTGTCGAGTTTGCATTTAGGATCCCAATCTAGAGCATGGCATGAAATAGGTGAAGGAAGTATACAAGATCTTCAGTGCTCGAAAAGGAAGGGCGAGCTAAAGAAATTTCGTAACAAAAGCCAATTGGAGTTACATTCTAAGAAATTGAATGTATTATGTTCTTATTTTTGTTTCCTTCATTTATATGAACAAATAGGAAATAGAAAATATTCTAATATCGTGCAAACGACATCTAGTTCGAGTAAAGGACATAGACCGAGATCGAGAAAAATCAATCTTGGACAAGATACACATGTCATTCAGACAGCCTAGGAAGCATCATATCCCATACCCACACCCTTGTAGTATTTACAACTTATATTGGTAAGTAAATATCTTTATTCGTTAAATTTAAAGGCCGCGACTTTTTTATAACATTTTCATTTCACAACTGGTGTTCTCCATCTTAGGTTCCATGGCGTAAGTTGTACTTTGATGCAATTTCAATCGTTTTCTTATGAAAATTATATTTTGAAATGATTCTTCCTGCAGCGATTGCAGCCATTCCAAACATTGATATCACCTCCTCAAAGTGTTGTACCAGGTTGGATGTCAAGTGCCACCCATTCCATTCCTCAGGCTACTATTGTTGCAGGTCCTTCCACTCACGTTCATACTCCAAGTTCTAGAATGACTTATCAAACAATTGGTATTGGAATGGACTGTCAACTAGATGGTTCTTCAATAAGACCATTATTCACTTCTATCAATGAACATCAATAAGCATGTGTATTTAGTAATGAAAAAACATAATGTTTGGTGAATTGTTTTTGAATATGGCATTGGGAAGTTCTTTCTGTGTTTAATATAAGCTAAATGATTAAAATGTATGTGTTAAATGCCATTGTCTTGAATGTATAGAGTTATAAATGCCAGATGTTACTATTTGTACATGGGATACAAAAGTTGTTCCATTGTAACAAACAATTGAAGTACTACAAACTTCATTTTCACGTTCAAATTAACATTGACATGTCCAAACCATCACCAAATACAAACCTTTCAGGCACCATTCTATTATATCGAATTTTAGATAAAATCATCCGAAACTCTTTTTCCCTTACACATCTTTATGTTGAGGAAAATCTTCAAGTCTTTCTCATCCGTTAGCTTGGCAGGAGTTTTCAACATACGCGACAAATCATCGACTAGCTCACCTTCGTTTGTAATGCCACTAGATTCACCGTCATCATGCAATGGACATTTTTCGTCGGGATCATTTTTACACCATTTGAAGTACCTGTAGTCGTGGGTACAACAATGAAACAATAGCCCTTTATGTTCATTGTTCTTTTACACCTCCATCCATTTGACTTAGCCTGCACCACAATTTGGGCATCTTTTTTTTTTTTGGGCATTCTGACAGCATATGTACAGCCTGTCTACAACAATGACAAATTTCCCCATTCTTTCATGCCATCGAAGTAATCTAGTGCAAGAGTGATATTCAAATTAGTAATATATTTTAGTCTAAACATATATTTTACATTTTGAGCTCAGACCCCGAATGTAAACATTGCAAGAGTGATATTCAAATTAGTAATATATTTTAGTCTAAACAATTGAAGAAACAAACAAGTTGCCAATAATTTGTGGCAATTATGAGAAGGCCAAAAAAAACCAATGGTAAAATGGTCAAACCATTGTCCCTTAAAAATATTCTTTTCGTGTGTCCGTTTAACTTAATAGGAAAAGGAAATGAAAAGTAGAAGAAACCAAGAAACACAGATGATGGGTTCCATTTATGAAATTGTAATCCTCGTTAGTCCAATGAGAAATATGAAAAGGATAAATGTGTTATAAACACAACAAATGAATGATTACTAAGAAAATACATCTTATTAAAATAGATTATCAACAAGAAAATAGGAAATATCCTTGAGATATTTGTAACGTTTTTATGAAATACTAGATGAAGAAGCAAAGTAGCTCAAAAAGGGGAATACAGATTTCTATATTTTCACTGCACAATACCTTCGACTGCCCTAACCAACAAGTTAAGATAAACATGGACAAATAATAAAATAAGAAGGGAAATTTCATATACATTCGTACTCTTCTCAACTGGTACGGCAGTCGGAGGTTTTGGTAGGTTGGGCAGTCGGAGGTATCGCAAGTTACTGTTCATACTCTTCTCAACTGAGGAATGCTGTTTGTACCTTTCTCAGCTGGGGGAGTAGTGCTGGAGTGGGTTGTGGCCGAAGATACCACCAGTGAATGGGTTGAGTGGCTGGAATAGTTGAAGCTGGAGTGGGAATCTCTTGTCGAAAGTTGGGGGAGAATTGAAGATTATGTTAGATTCGTGAGTTTGGTTTCATTTTTAACAATGGATCAGGTTTTTTTTTTGGGTCGGGTATTATAACAATATGCACTGTCACGTCAGATAATTTGAAAAATTGTAAAACTACTGTAAACGAGGACTGCAAAAGAAGCAAAATCCTTTTGGGATTATGTTGTCTTGTGCTGACGTGTAAAGTGTCGAATTAAAAGTCAAGCCATCTCATTTCCCAGATTTATATGTTCACTATATGCAAAGGAAAAATGTGAAGTTTCTTGGATATCTCCTGACTCTTATATTTAGATGATTCATATACTTATCTGATTATTTAGATGTAGTGGAGTCTTCACGAGGACCTTTTTCTCAACCATGGAGTAGGATTGTGAAACGTACCTCAACTTCCTATGTTTCTCTTAAACATTGGAAAGACATGGTTAAATTGTATGTTTCTTCATCTCCGGGTTAATGTTTAAAGATTAACTTCAGTTTTTCTTACAGTTGCAACTAATATAATTTATCTTGAGTTGGTTACCACATAAGAAACTTTCATTATCCCTTTGGCTTTGTCTTGTGGATGTGTTATGTAAAATGCTCATGAGTAGTTTTGATATCCGCTGATTATGAAAAAAAGTATATATTCTGTTGACCCCATTTTTCGTAATGCCAACTTGGACAACAGATGACGAGTCCACTCACACTAACTCAAGCAAGTTTCGGAGCGTTTTGACCGGAGAATCGGATGGAGAAAGGGTGTGTGAACGCGGGAGATACTTTACGGTGCGAAACAAAAATGTTCGAGCACCGATGATATTAACTAAGATGATTGCACTAACAAACAATCACCTACAAAGTGTCGATAACCTAAAATCAAAATAACAAATGTTGAACAAGCAAGAGAGTATATTGAGAGTATTTTTCTTGAGTGTATTATTGTATATTAGAATTAATGTTTAAAATTACAAAGATCACATATTTATAGAGTTTTAGCCGACGTGGTGATCGTTGGATCAGAACCACATGGCATCATCTCCTTGATTAAAGCCTCACATCACTAAGTTTATCATATGTTGGCAACGGCTCAGCCGACTTATACATTAGACTAACACACCTGACATTCTTTATTATAAATGTTACTTCAGTTATTCCTAAAAATTGTCTACAAATCTTGTAAGAGACATATTCAGCTTTAGGGACTTCAGATGAACTGAGGGCTTCGGTCGAAGTAAGCTTCGTGTTGGTAGTCTTCCATGTGAATAGCGTCGACTTCTTCTTTGATTTCTTACGTAGCGCTTCGGCTTAAGAGCTCCAGCCATTTAGGTAGTGCTTCAACACATAAGCTTCAACATTTGTTTGACTTCTTTACATTTGACCAATTGGGTCTTTGTTGACTTTCCTTCCCACGTGGACTGCGACGTGGTATTTTGATTGAGTCTCGGTGGTGAGGCATAACAATAGTTCCCCAAGTCTAAATATAAATATTCATATTATAGTTAGAATTTGAAATTAGCTGATTTATATGAATTACCTATCAATATTGTCCGAAGCCGTGTTCCTTGTGACTTCTAAATTTTTGGAATATATTAGAGGAGCATCAGCAGGACAAATTTTGTTCGAGGCTGGTCTCTCCGAAGTGGTTATTTATATCTGAAACCTTACTCGGAGCAGTTGAGGCGAGGTATCTCTGCTACTTGTCAACGTTGCGACTAATTAATTATGGAGAATCATGTTTTTTTGAAATGTTGGGAACACGAGGCGTCCTTAATTATTGCACCCAAATGATTTGTTGTTTCATACGTTTTCAAGAAGAGGTAGGTAAAGAAGTTCGTCTTTCCATACACGCAACCATCACTGCATTTAATGCGTAATGATGGCTATCATATACGTGTCTTACGAAATTTAGACGCATTAGACGCGTGATGCAGACGCGCTGATCTGGGCCATAGAAAAGGAAGCATGCGATGTACTGAGTGGCTCAAATTTAAATCTCAAATGGATGATTGGATGATCAGGATCGACATCTAACGGTTGGGATTAAGAGCTCACATCTATAAAAGGCGACAGTTTGGGGGTAAAAAAAACTTTACCTTTACGAAATCAGCAATCTAATCCTCTGAGATGGGGATGACCATGACAAACACGGCCAACCTAGTTTGAGCCATTAGGAATGGGCAGAGTGCTTTACCTTCAGGGGAGGGTAAGAAAAATGACCGGGTGGCTTGGAGGGCAGCCAAAATAGAGATTAAGGACGTGGATCGGAATGCTATTTTTCTGTTTGTGGATCAATTGGGTCAGCTAGTCAACAAGGAAAAGGGCTTTAACGTAAGTACGGGATGTTCCAATTGATACTTGTTTGAAGCCTTTGTCCGTCTAACATAAGAGAGATATTAGCTTGCCATGGAAGGTTGCACTCGAAAGCCCTATTCCGCCTATCTCAAAATGCTGTATTAATG
>CAIGRB010054659.1:56890-67417 GCA_903798255.1 Fraxinus quadrangulata
TTCATCTTTATAACTACCTATGGATAAACTAATCAACACCCTCTTATTCACCTTAACTTCTCCACTATCATTCAACCAATGTAACCTATATGGCCTGGGGTGTCTCACTAAAGTTAATCCCAATTTCTCTACAAGATTCGTGCTAGCTACATTAGTACAACTACCCCCATCAATGATCATGCTATATACCACATTGTTAATGTGGTATCGTGTATAGAATATATTCTCCCTTTGCTGCTCTAAGTCATATGTCTTGATTTGAGTGTTAAGAGCTCACCTCGTGACCAATAACTTACCAACAGCAAATTCAGTGTCATTTCCTTCACTAACCTCCTCCCATGTCGGCATGCCTTCATAATCTTTCTCGCTGTCACTAACTACCTTTCCGTTGTACATGATCATCATCCTTTTGTTTGGACATTGAGAAGCGATGTGTCCAGTTCCTAAACACCTGAAACAATTGATATCCCGATTTCTAGCTGGCTGTGACTCTATTTTGGGAGTTGTTCGGCTAGCTCTATCATCTTTTCCCTTTGATAGTTTAGTAATTCATTTTGCTACAACTCCATCTCCTTTGTTATCCCACATCGGTTTTCAAGATGAATTAGAACCCGAACTACCAATTGATTGCCTAGTTGTCCCTTTCTTCTTCAACTGTTTTTCCACCTTCATGGCCACATGCAATATGTCTTCAATTTCTACATAATACTGCAACTCCACAAAATTAGTAATGTCTCTATTCAACCCATTTAAGAAATGAGCCATGGTGGCTTCTCGATCCTCTTCCACATTTGCCCTGATCATCAACATTTCCATCTCTTTATGGTAGTCTTCCACACTCTTCGACCTCTGATATAAACCTTGCAATTTTTGGTACAATTTCTTGTAATAGTGACTTGGCACGAACCGCTTCCTCATAATAGTTTTCAACTCATCCCAAGTATTAACTGTGCGCTCCCGATTTCTCCTCCTTGATGTAACCACTTAATCCCACCAAGTTATAGCGTAGTCAAAAACTCAAGAACTGAAATTTTCACCTTCTTCTCTTCCAAATAATTATTACAATCAAATATTAACTCCACCTTCTTCTCCCACTCTAGATAAGCCTCCGGATCACTCATTCCCTTAAACGGTGGAATTGAAATTTTAATATTGCCCATATTCTCATCCATTTCATCTCCAAAACTACTTCTAACCCTTCTTTCAAACCTACCTTCTCTACTTCTCATCCTACCTATATCACCAACCATCGATGCACCATCATCCATATCACTACTAAATCCATAATCATCAAGCACATCCATCCTAGGCTCCCGCCTACCCGGTCTCCTTGCATTCGATTGTCCCCTATGAAGATTTGCCATCGACGTATCTAACCTATCAAGCCTTTCACTCACATCCTCAAGCACCTGCTCAAACTGCTTTATTACATCATCTGCCATATAGTTTTGATTCGGCTGCCTGTTTGAATTGGAAGCTTCTCTGTCTGACATTCTAATTCTATTGAATTTTTGCCTCGCAAATGACCACTCGTGTATCACTCAATTGTTGGCTTTTTTCCTCTATTAATCTCGCCACTCTGCCTTTTAGCACTTAGTGCTTTCGCCCAAGTACTTCAAAAAATAAAGTGAACTCAACCAATATTGTATTCCCGTGGATCCAACCGAGTATTGATCACGAATTGTGATATAAGAAAGAAAAGAAAAAAAGATGAAGAATGACTCAAGACATGAAAGAAGTGAAAGATAAAGAATAAATTGTAAGGGACTATTCAAGAACGAAAAATAATGGAATAAATTTGGGAACGATCCTCTTTTTTTTTTTTAACTCAAAGCTGTAATTTAAGGTACTGGAAATTTTTCGGTAATAATAATAATTTTCTTGTACCGTACGGATGAAAAATAACTTTTTTTACCTCGAAAATTCAACTACAAATATAGCGAAACAAACGAAAATTGATTTGGACTTGTAAATAGTCTGAAAAATAATTTTGACTCTTTTTTTTGTAATTTTCTGGATCAAAGCTCAAGAAATAAGATGGACTCGAAGAACGCGAAGAACCAAAATATACAACCTTGATTATTTCGGAGCCTTGCTTTGATACCAACTGATAAGAACCACGTAACAATGAACACTACACAACCCACAACAAGATTGAAGATCCCAAGAAAGCCCAAAGAATAATCCCGATTTTGAGTTTGAACCAAGAATTAATGAACCAAGCAACCAAACAAAAATGGAGTTTGAATGACCTCTTGATTACACAACGTGTGATCCTCACTCGATGTTGAGTACCACAAGATTTAACTTGATAAGTTCATGATATTCAATGAAGAACAATGGTTGAAAGCATAATGCCTCTCAATCGTATAATAATCTTAAATTGTCAAAAGGTCCACACTTTAAATAATACATTCCTATTTATACTAATGGCTAGAAAATCTAGTAAAAACGTCCAAAATATGTCCAAGATTGTAAAAATATCAAATAAAATAAAATTCTAGTGTATTTAGGAAATTTCTATAAATTGAAAATCACGCTGCCGAATTTGGCCTATGCGACTGCATAGGCTTCTTTCCCACGGTCGCATAGTTGTCATCAAAAAAAGAGTTGAGACCCCTACATGTGTTGATGCGGTCGCATGGCAGTTATAGCTATGGGACCGCATTGCTTTGATTTTGGGCCTCCGCTTCCTCTGCTTGCAACCAATTGACCCAAGTCTTTTCGGCTCTCGAGCTCTCATGAAAGTTGCTCGTTTAGCCGTTAAGATCGTCATTTCGTCTATTATAGCTTGAGCAAGCAATCTCATCACCTCTTTGACCCACTTTATCCTCGATCGAGTTATTGGTCCTCCTTCGATTATCATTGGATCCTTTCCTGGACTTGTCCTCGTTGCACGGCACCTTGGATCATATCAGCTTATGTGCCTCATCTTTACAGAGAGTAACGCTTGTTCCTTGAGGAATCCTATTATTGGATTCATCCACAGTGGAGTATCTTTGACCCATATCACCTCTTCGTAAATAGCAGTAGAGGGTCTAGGAAGGTGTTTTATGGGCACCACAGTGAGCAGTTCGAAATCTTTACTGAACTCCATGACCAATTTCAGATAAGCGGCCATGGACTTATCTTTGGCTGAAAAACTGCCATAAACTTAGCTAACTACCAGCTGAGAGTCGCTGCTAATTATCATTTTCTTGGCCTGCATTTCCATGGCTAATCTGAGGCTAGCTAAGAGGGCTTCATATTCTGTTGTCTTGTTGGTGGCCTTAAAGTCGAGCCTTATGACATGATTAATCTTACGTCCTTCTGGACTAACCAAGACCACTCTTGTTCCAGATCTAGTGTCTCCCCATGAGCCATCAACAAAAATGTTCCATGTGGGAGGTTCAGCGGGTTCCATCCCCTCTTCCATTTCTGGAATAGGGGTGAACTCTGCCACAAAATCTGCTAAGACTTTTCCTTTAACAACAACCCTTGGTTTGAACACATTATTAAACTCGCTAAGTTCCACATCCTACTTTAGCAATCTTCCCGAAGCATCATGCTTCTGCTGCACTTACTTGAGAGGAAATTTAGTTAGCACATGTATGGTTTGGACCTAGAAATATGACCTCAATTTCTGGGAAGCTGTAACCAAGGAAAGTGCTAGCTTCTCCATGTCCAGATCTACCAAAAGTGCTTTGTTTACATAATAAATGGGCAGCTGGTAACCCTATCTTATACCATTTTACAGAACAATGCAATTTTAAATATTTAAGGCTTTACCTCTTTCATTCATTTTTCATATGCGATATCACTGACTTGATTGTTGGAGTTTGATAAAAGGTATTTTATCTCGTCATCATGTTGATTCAACCTCGGAGCTCATACACTTTGTTGGCTCGTGTCTCAAAGAGTAATTCCACTTACACGTGGCTTGGTTTCTACTGTAACGCCTCACCAACGAGGCTCAATTTATGGCCATGCGGTACCCTATGTGGATGGGAGTGGGGCTCGTTGAGAAGCTCAATCAAAACAAGCAGTTCATGTCATCAAAATCAAACAAGAATCGAAGCCCATGTATAATAGACGAAGTCTCCCACCCGAAACACCCATAGTCCAAAGTACTTCGCTAAAGCTCCCAACTTCTAAAGGCTTTGGATCAGAGATGATTCCCGATAAGATCTTTTGCTTAAAGATCTGGTAAAAGTGATTGATGTGACAACCTAAACAAGTCGAATCTTGTTAGCTTATTGACCTAGAATGCTGACACATTATAGGGTGGTTCTCCTTGCCCAAACACTCGAGTGCAACCTATGACAAAGTGGATGATATGATGTCAGTGAAGAGACCTCACAGTGCGTCGGATGAAGCCACGTACTCTTCATCCAACGGTCATGACTTTAATTGTAACATGATAAATACCATCTCTTATACCATTTTACAAAATAATATAATTTCAAATACTTAAGGCTTCACCTCTTTCTTTCGTTTTTCATATGAGATATCACTGACTTGAGTGTTGGAATTTGGCAAAAAGGTATTATATCTCGTCATCGTGTTGATTCAACCTTGGAGCTCGTACACTTTTTTGGCTCGTATCTCAAAGAGTAATTTCGCTTATATGTGGCTTGGTTTCTACTTACGTGAATGCGAGTGAGGCTCGAGTTTCTATTGGCTCATTTTTTAGGTCAACAAGAACGTTTAAATGAAATTTAGAAAGGACTTTATCTGTACAAAATAGAGAAGTCAAGGACCAAAGATAATTATGAAAAATATTGTTAACTACTAGAAAATACCTTCAACAACGGATTGTCCATTGGTAAAAGATAATTATTTTTGCCAAAGGATTTTTCGTTGGTAATGGCACATATTTTTAATAATGACATTTCCATTGATAATGACAAATATACTATTTTCATTGGTAATGACAAATTTTTTGCCAACGAATTTTCCGTTGGTAATGTAAATATTGTTACCGGATTTTCCGTTCGTAATGAAAAGCCTTTTACTTGCGGAAATTCCATTGGCAAAAAGGTTTACACTTTACCTACGGAGAATTCGTTGGTAACTATGAACTACCCATAAATTAGCCATGGATTTATTGTTGATAATTTTCCGTTAGTGAAGGTTAATAACAACGGGTATCGTGGCTTTGGGAACGGAAGATTCGTGTCCGAAGTTGCCTTTTTTAGTAGTGAATATTATCAACTTTTATCGACATTTACTAAAAATCTGAATTTATCTACACAGCAAATGGAGATCGGTAAAAGAGTACTAATCTTGTAATAGTTGTTGGGGTGGATGTTCATAGTGAATTTTAGTTAGTGCATGTCCAGCAATGGGTTTGTTAATGCAACAATTAGCTAATTAGGTTGCTCGATATCACTATTTTATAGTGGGTTGTATATTTTGACAGCGGGCTGAATATCTCAAGTCCATCATTTGTTGTCCGATGATTGGAAGATTCCTTTTTTTACACAATTTTATGTATACTAGTCTATTGCCCGTGCAATGCACGGGCAATGTGTTTTCGAAGGTAACGTTAGCGTTTCAAAAATATATATTTCTCTCCTTTTTTGTAACTTTTTCTTAAACATTGAAGGAATAATATAGTATTTTTTCACAGTTAATAGTTAATGATTTGGACGAGTAGTACTAAAATTATACAATAAAAAAACAACAAAATTAAAACTACCTAAAATCTAATTGACATCATTGAGAATTTTGTCTAACTAAACTGAATTAGACAAGCTCTACACCCTTAATAGTGTGAACAACAAAATTAAAACCGCCTAAAATTTAATTGACTTCATTGAGAACTTTTTTTACATTAATCGAATTAGACAAGCTGCACGTGAATTTCAGTGTGTCATGCGTGACATAAGAAAAGCAGATGGAAATGTATAACCAGCCATGTTATACCTGCTTATGTATCACAAACATATGCTAATTTATTTTTTGAGTAACATGACAGTAGTTGGTCAATTTGAAGGAAACAAACAAGTATATAAGTACATTTGATTTCCATAATTTCAAGTAATTTCCAAATCCATTTTATAAAGCAGCATATGGTACTCACGGGATAAGAAGAATTTGTCCATTTAGAAATACAGGAGCAATGGAAATAATGATTGCATACAATTGTGAGAATTCCACTGGTGTTTTGGTTTAACCTCTCTGCAAGTGACAGAATTAAGAGAATTATGACATAATGTAACAGTTGCAATAACCTAAATAAATTTTATGCACTTACAAGACAATCTATATGAGTACAACATCACTTGCCTGCGTAATCCTTAATGAAGAATTCATGTCTAGAAGTCTACCAATCAACAATAAACAAAAATATGTGTAAAAAATACTATGGCAAAAATAGTGGCAATAATGCAGCATGTATATTTGATTGAGAAATTTATTTCAATAGAACATCTTACATACATCCATTTAGTTGAAATTAATAATCATAAGTGAAAATACGTCATTGATTGATTGAGATGAAATACCTGCAAAGAAGGTATGTTGCTGAAGAAGTAGACTCAAGGATGAAGATATGACAAATATCAAATTTACTTATGAGAATGTTGTAGTTTTACTGATGTATGAACGAAAGAATTTTCTTGTACACAATGTCGTTTATATTTTTACTCAACGATTCTAAAATTGAACCGAGTTCCTCTAAAGCTCATACTTTTGTAACCTGCATAGGTATGTTTTCATATACATAATCATCAATCATATAAACTTTGAATTTATCCCACAATAACTTTGGATTATTAGGATTGCAAAGCGTAAGAAGTGTAGCAAAAAGACGTCTTAAGGAAAGTGGCATTTCATAAACAATAGATTCGGATAAACATTTGCCACAATAGTTGTCTCCACTTAATAAACCGTGTAGAATTACGGCTTCTCGATAGGTTGAAACAATCATCCCGTTTGAAGTTCGTAAACTTTGAAATGATGTTGGCCCTCGAATGTGATTCAGAAAAATACAGAGGAAATAGCGTTCTCCTTCAGAAGGATTGGTCGTGACAATCCGTCAAATAATAATTTGTTTCTTTCTTGGAGTAAATCTTTGTATTTGTATTCCAAACAAAATGTGTAGGAAAATCTCGATATAACAGTGTTCGAGCAAACTCATTTGCTTCATTCATTCAAAAAATTCTGTCAACATTGTTCTCCTCGTATTTTCATTGTCAATAACGTAGATAAATCATCATTACTATTGTATGTTACTTGTTGGTGATTTTGAATATGAAGCTGTAAAGAATAAACGGTAGGACACATTTCTGACAAATTTAAAGAAAAAATCCTCCACATAGCCTCAGGTGGAGCTATCCATCTAGCAGATTGATAAGTAAAAATTTCATCAATTTCTTTCTCTGTTTCATTTGTGTCAATTGAGAAGTTAATACGATCATGTCCTTTGTATACATATTTGTACAAGTATTTTACAGATTTAATAGAAGAACATATTTCAACATTAATGTGGCAATCAAATTTCGCACTTAAATAAGGATTGTATGGGACAACCCATCGATTGTCTAACATATGACCTCTAACTTTAATAAAAATACCATTATCACGACGTTTATACAATGGATATGAGTCATGACCAAATATAGTAGCGTTACAATAATCTCTAGGATATTTATTTTTACAGCCTCTATTTGCTTCTATACATACATTTTTTGGATTAAGCTTTCCACAAGAGCCATGGATATTGTGTTTAATAATAACAAAATGAAGATGAGAAAATTCATTTTCTTAGGAATTTCGCATGATACTATCCTATCAATTTTTTCAGCACAAGAAATTTTGTGGTCAGA
Source organism: Fraxinus quadrangulata (assembly GCA_903798255.1). NCBI lineage: Eukaryota > Viridiplantae > Streptophyta > Magnoliopsida > Lamiales > Oleaceae > Fraxinus > Fraxinus quadrangulata. Next base: position 64,702 of record CAIGRB010054659.1, read on the forward strand.
GTTGAAAATCAATAATAGATGTGCATGAGGGAGCCCTCTTTTTTGAAATTCAATGACATATATATGCGCAATGACAAGGTCGAAGATACTTTTATTATATAAATCATTTTTTAACTCTTCTAATTTTGCTCTAAATATACGCACAATTAGATCTGGCCGATTTTGAACCTCATCATTGTATTTTAATTCTTGCTTAATCTCTGGCCAATTTGGATTACATGTCATAGTTAAAAATATATCTGATTTTTCATAACGCTGTACAATAGTCATTGCATCCATTTATCTTTTTAACATATCTTTAAGCCCACATGTAAAATATTGAGGTAGAACAAATTTTCTTCCAATTTTGAATTATCTTTTCTCTCCGTTTTGAACGCTATCTACAATACTTTGGTAAAGTTCAGCTCGAATTTATTTTTGGTTGTTACGAAAATAGTCTAACCGTACAGTTTCGATCTTAACATATTGCTGAAACAATCTACCACTGAAGTAAAATAGACTTATCGGAAGGCCTAATTTGTAATTTATATGAATAATATTCTCGGCAAGAAACCTGAGACCGTTGCTTCATTCCATTAAACACTGCAAAAACGAAATTTATTATTCGTTTACAACATTGACATTGCAAAACTTAGTAGAAAATACAATAGAATATATTTGCACACCTTGATTTTCTTTTTCAATAACTTCAACTGCAGAACTAATTGTATTAGGGAATGCAACAAATTCAGACAAAGGTCCATCCGAAGAACATGTTCTTTTACACTTTCTAATGCTTTTATGCCAACCAGATTTTTTGTATGGAAAAAGTAATGGATACTGCAAAGGATCATAGCAACCATAGTAATAATGAACTATATGTGAATCACCAGAATTTCCATATAGTAATGTCACGAACGCGAACATTAGCATTGTCATTGTCTTCGACCCCATACAACAGCTACTTGAGATGATGTAGGAGTATTGGAGACTCTTTGATCAAGTCCTGGATCGCACCTTATGTGTATTTAATGGTCTTACAAGTTAGTCATATTACTTAAAGATCGAAAGAATCTACTATATGGATTAACCTTCAAGATTTCAATTAGAATAATTAAAGTACACTAAACAAAATTCTCTGAGATTTTCATACGATTTTGAAGTTCATTATCTGTATTATAAAAATATAACTGCATATAAGAAGGCGTATTATTTTGTGGGATAAGTTCATTTACATAATGATATATACATCTGTATGTTTTAAAGAGCTCTTTATCGTATTTGACACAAAATGAAGTGAAAGCAAAGTGGTTATTATATCTCCGTACAATTGTTTTAATTCCATACATGTAGGTTCTTTAGAAGTAAATAAGTTGTACATTTCAGTTGGTGAATCAGGCATAGAGAGATGAACTTTTCCATCAGAACAACAAAAACATTTACTTTCTCTGTAAAATTTTTGTGCACCACAATGTTTACAATAAATATATGTTTGTAATACATATGCAGTAGTTGGTATGTTTAATATAGTAAAACTTCCTTGTAATTCAGAATTGGAAATATTGGGCATTTTTGTTTGAAGTAGAAGCCTCAGAATAATGGTTTATTGTAGATTTGTGCATATGGGCAACATCCAAATTGTTATTTCCAATGAACATATGATCAATTATCCGTTTGCGATGATCAATGCACTCAGTTCTAATTCGATTTCGTTGATCCCTTTGTCTTTGATTTTGTTGCTGAATATAGGCATTGTATGAATTATTTGTACTTTGGGAAATAGTTTCAAGGTTAAAAAAATCAGATTCTCCATCAGTAGACATTTTTTAGGTACCTATCAAAACAATAAGGTAAATTATCGAATATTTGAAGTCCAAAGTAAGTAACATGAACTAAAAGAATTGAAGGAAATTGTTGCACATAAGTTCGATCATACTTATACTAAAAAGTAACTTTATAATTGAAAAAATTGTGTACGCAAAATAGTGAAAGATATGTTTAACTAATTATAATATGCAAACAATTTTACAATAAACGTAACATAATCGCACATTCTAAAATATACAAACCATGTACATCAAAACTCTAGTAAAAACAAATTGCTCAAATAGAATTTTACCAAAATCACATATATCTGAAAATATTCTTACCATTTGACGAAATTATAGAAATCAATCCAACAATCTTATTTATACCAAGATATACAAACAAATAGAAATCCACAGAAAAACAGAAGAAAACATATTGTTAATAGAAAATTTAGATTTAGAATCTTATATAAAAGTTGTTGCTGTAGATTCATTACAACTAATTTGGTGGACTATTAGTTAGGTTTGGGTTTAAATATATTATGTCACTTTTTATTTAAGATTAGATGTTATATGAAACATGCCTTCCTACTTTGTAGCCTTACATGCCCTTTTTTTTTTCTTCACATTTTACATTATTCTTGTAGATTTTAGCTTTCCAGAAAATTTATCTTCTAAATGGAAGTTTCTGTCTTTAAGTTATCTTTTAATATTTGAACGGATTGTGTGCAAAGACGTCAGTAACTTTCTTTTAATGTTTTATTAAGATATTTCCTTATCCTCATTTCCAGATTGCATCTTTGCATTAGGATAAATTTCATTTCTTCCACATTATTTTCAACAGATTTCAACTACTGAACTCTCCAACAGATTTTTCGTTCAATGAGAATTGATGACTAGATGAGTTTTTAAATTCTTTCTGGACTTTA
>CAIGRB010054662.1:0-15998 GCA_903798255.1 Fraxinus quadrangulata
TTCAATTCTCGTAATAAAATATTAGATGCCTATTGTGTTTTTTTCTTGAATAAATATAGGGACCATAAGTAGAGGCGGAGCTCAATAAAAACCTGTGATGGCACATGCCTGCACTGAACTTTGGGCTCAATTCAAATCTCTTTCATTTTTTTTTTACCATGGGCTTTTCAATTCAGCAGCCCAAAGAGGTAAGAGGAAAATGAAATTTCAATTTCGAAGTTCAAACCACAAAGTTCACTCCTCTCTGTCGCGACTCCCATAATATTTCACTGCCTCAGCCTTTATGTCTCTCCTCTCTCATCTTTCTTCTCGAGAATCCTATTTGTGACCCAAAAGCACTACCAAGTGTGAAATTGACGTTCAGTTTTCAAAAATTTATTGATCAGTTTTCTCTAAAGTTACTGAATTTCTTGTTATACAGAATGATTAATTGAATTTTGAAATATTTTGTTTTAGAATTCAAGTTTAGAACTGTGTGTGAATGTTGGAATTCAGCTATTGCTGCGTTTTTATTTTTCTGTGGAAGTGGAAATGGAAATGTATCGCAATGTTGGACAAAAATAAACAGAGATCTCAAAAATAATTTCATCAAATTCTTCAGATTATAGAATTTAGAATCGGGTTCAATATATTATTTTTCTCTTTGTGTGTGTTTTTGTGGGCTTTTGCATTTCTGTGAGATTATGGAGTCAAGAACTCATCTTGAATATGCTTTGTGTCAACGGACTCCGACAAAAACCAGATACAATCTGTAAATCTCCATTCCCATTGCAAACATATAATTTAATTTGAATTTGAATTTGACATTGTTATTCATTAATAACTTTGGCAAAAAATAGGTGTAATCTTGTGATCTTTGCTGGTAAAAAGAATTAGAAACTAGTGATGGGGCTACTTGATCCTTTTCTTTCCCATCTTAAATCAACTAAAGATCAAATTTAAAAGGGGGCTATTCCAATACACTAAAACCTGTCACAACATGTGTTTCTTGGTTCACTAAAGCAGCTTTAGATAAGGTATGGTGATTTTCTATTAGTCATATGCCTATTTGGATTTTTTGTTTTTTTATGTTAATTAATTCTATGCATGTGGGAGTGATTTTCTCTTTTCTTGATTTTTGTAATTGTACTCAGGTTTGTGAGATTTGTCAATACACCAGAAGTTCTTGAGAGATTTGTGACAATTGAGAGAGAGATGGATAGATCAAACAGATTGATAGTACAATTCAATCAAATGAACAATCTGATGTGGCAACAGAAGCTGAAATACAATTTTCTTCACAAATCTTACAACTTGGAGAATGGTTCAGGAAGTGGAGATCCTATATTTTTAATTCTCCGGGGATGGCTCTACCGGAGATTAAGGTATGTTCAATTCCATTTTTTATGATTTTTTTTTTTAAAAAAAAATTTGTTAGTTAACCATGTTCTGTTATTTATTTGTGTTGACCCTTGAAAATGAGCCAACATATATCGGGTCCACTCACGCCAAGTCAAGTACTGTTTCGGCGTGTTCCTACCGGAATAACGACGGTAGTATAGAGGAAATGGACGTGGGAGGTGCTTTGCGGCGAGAAACAAAAATGTTCGGGCTCGAGCACGTGAAATAAAAACAATCGCACTAACAACGATCGCCGAGTTGAAATCAAACTAATATATATAGCAACAAAATAAGAATATGCGGAATGATAGATGATATCTTAATATATTTCCTTCAAGAGTTTATGTATTTCGGATATATGATTGTCCATTTTCCAATCAATAATCTAACCCCATTTCAATTACAAGAAGACCCTATTTATACTATATTAGCCGACTTGGTGTCCGTTGGAACATAACCACATGGCCTCGTCTCCCTAATTGGGGTATCACATCACTGTCTATTCATACATTTAATATATTGATAAGATGTCAGCCGCCCTATACAATAAGCTGAGACACTGACAACTTTATTACAAGTATCACATCAATCACTTCAGAGAGATCTTCAAATCTTTTATGAGGAACAGTATCGGCTTCATGAGCCTCGGATCAGTTGAGAGTCTCGGAGAGAGGTGGTTCTCTAAGTGTCAGATCAATTGAGAGCCCCAGAGAGAGGTGGTTCTCTAAGTGGAGAGCTTCAACTCCGTTCTTTACTTCTTTGGGTAGTACATCAGCAAGCACTTCAACTTGTAGGGCAATGACTTCGATTTGAAGTCCGCTTCAGCAAGCTCTTCGACTTGTAGAGCAAGGACTTCAATTTTGAGGTCCGCTTCAGCAAGCTCTTCGACTTTGTTTGATTTCCTCATATTTTGACCTCTTGGGCCTTTATTTGACTTTCTTATTGACTTTCTGCTTACGTTGCTTACCACATGGCGCTTGCTCTTTGAACCTCTGAGGCGAAGAGTAACAATAGTCCCCTAAGTCTATCCATGATTATTTATGTAATGCGGACTTAATAATAACAGGGATAAAAATAAATTTTGTAGAGGTGATGGTTTTTGCCATACCACAATAGTCCCCTAAGTCTAAGTATAATCATTCATGTTATGGTTAGGATTTAGGATATACCTGCCCTGTTCAGACCATATGTAGGTGGTGTCTAAAGTGGTTTATTTGGCAGTATCTCATCTTTTGGACTAATTTCGAAGTTGTGACTTCAGAACTACATCCACATAATCGAGGCACTAGCTGAACTGGTTGAAGTGAAGAGGGTCAGACCCTAAAAAGGGCCTCTTAGTTGATAATTACGAAGTGCTTCATGATAATGCATCTTCCTTTATTTAAGGAATGATGTTTTCATGATAATGCCTCTTCCTTCCTTTAAGGAATGAGGATTTCATGATAATGTCTCTTCCTTCATTTAAGGAATGAGGTCTTGATCCGTGGACCTGAAAATTTTATAAGAGGATTTCAAAACCCAATCAAATCGGTCAACCGGACTGGGTAAATCGTCGGTTAACTTGGTCAAAGCCTGACTTTGATTGAGTCAACTACATTTCTATCAAACTAATATGTCCGACCCCGTCAAAGGTTAGAGCCGCTGATTTTTCGGCTCGATCGACCAAGCCAAGCCGAGTTTTATAACTATGGTTACAAGGCAATGTCCTCGACTTCCCCGATTACTTCCCTCAATTTTGTGAAGAACCAACGCATCGACATATCATTTTCGCTATCGACAATGTAAAATGCAAGAGGGTAAACTTGGATGTTGACATCTTAACACGTAGCAATAATTAACTTGCCTTCGTATCTAACTTTCAGAGTTGTACCATCGACCAGAATTAGGGGTCGCATTGCATTTCAAAATCCCTGAATGCATTGTCCAAAAGTCATGAAGAAAAATTTAAAACAATTCTCGCCATCCGTCTTAATAAAAAAGGCCGAGCCATGATTAGTTGTTTCCAAATTATTGTAATACCTGGCCAATTTAGCATAGCCCTCCTCGACCAAGCCTATTAAATTCTCCAACGCACATTCTTTGGCCTTCCAATTTTCTGGTAGCTCATGACCACTTCATACTCTCGACAGATGTCGTTAATGATGTCCGAAGGTCTGTAGATCATCCGTGGGTCCTGATAATTGTGCATTATCTATCGACCAATAAACCATGCTCAAACTTGACTATGATCATTTCGACGAATTCTCACTTCGCGAGTATGTTCTCGATTATACTTGTGTACTACAAAAAATTCATTCGTGTCCATTTTCATCGCTCGCAAATACTAACGACAACTGTCTCGATGCAAACAATCGTCAATAATGACTTGTTTGATTTCTTATCTTTGAACTTTAAGTTGTATTTCAGTGCAATTCGATGCCCAGCTTCCTGTAAATATTTCTTTGGTTTGAATAGTTGTTCGACATACAAATTCTCATCATCAGGAACCACACGTGAACAATTAGATGACAGTCCACTCATTCCAATCCTTGCGCTCTCACCCCACTCATGTCTCCGATGGGATAAAATAATCAAATCCTCATTTGTAAATTCATTGTCGTTCTCGTTGTCGTGAACTACCGATGAAATTCTGTGTGTAACAGTAAGATCACGATGAGAAACAACTGGCTCGGGAGCAACCACATCATCCTTACGAGCTATCTCCACCGTGTCCCAAAAATCATTGACACTGTGATTCCTTCCAACCGAATCTTCGTGTCCACCTTCGATAACATCCTTCTTCATTAAAGTCATATAAAGAAGAGTCATGTACTTTTTGTTCAATTCAATTCATCACAAGTAACCTTTATAGGTGAAATCGAAATAAATTAATCATCCTTGAATCAAAATCACAGTTCCATATCGTACTGAGAGAGATCGACATTCAGCTTGTTTTGTAAATCATGGTACATTTCCGTATATGTTGTACTATCCGTTATGGAAATTGGAATACCACCACGTTTATCACTTGTCCATCTCCATACCCATTGATCTTCCTTATCCAATTCAAAATCACTAAAAAAACAAACTGACATTACAATCATATCTGTATATCTGCATGACGAAACAGATTTTTTTTAAGAAAATACACATCATTCTGCTCAACAGGGGTAACAGAAATTAAAAAAAAAAACTGAATAACCTGAAAATAGTTGGCTGTTATGACAGTCGGAACAGTCGACTGTTCTAACTATTTAACATTCGGTTGTTCCAACTATTTTAACAGTCGACCATTCCGACTGTTAAACATAAAAAAATTCGAGTACTTTTATCGATTAAAATGTATAAAAATTTAACGAAAATGAAATAAAACATATGTAAATATACTTACTGATTCGAAGTGATTAATATTAAAAAATATTTTCTTCTTCAGCATTTGATAAATTTCAGAGATTTTGAGGTTGAAGCAGATGAAAGTTGAGAGATTTTTTATTTGTGTTGAAATAGACAGATAAGAAAAGTTAAGTGATTTTGAAATTTGAAATGAGAAGTGTTTGATTTTCAATTATTAATTAAAAGCGTAAAATAGTCTTTTAAACAAAACAATATTTTGTAATTGTATAATTTATTTAAGAACATTTTTGTCTTTTAACCTCTAAATGGCCAATGTGAAAATATAGCATAATTGAAAAGTCAAAGTAACAATTAAGCTTGTTGACGTGGCCAATCTTAAATGTACTCCATGAATCTCTTTCTTAGAAACATTGTTAGAGAGAATTTTAGATTTTTTTACCTTTATATTGTAATTTAATATTCTATTTGATACCTTTACCGATGCATGACTCATCATCTGCAATAGCCTGTAAGTGGTGGGGATAGGGATGAAAGGAAACTAGTTTTAATTATGATTGGTATACCTGATATAAAGTGTCTATGTACTGCTTTTAGGCTTGAAAAACTTTTATCTCAAATGTAAACATTTTCCCCCACTATCCCCACTTAAGATGTTTTCGAAGAGTTGCTGAGACAAAATAAACCACCTCAAGTTATAGCGGAGGAATTAGTTCCAAGGCAAGAGGAAAGAGCGAGGAGAGCAGTGTAATGATGATTGAATCAGCCGATACAGCTTCTGGTGTTGATGCATTGGAAAATGAAATTGATAGCAGATTGTCACAATCTTACTTGACACAATCTCGAATGGAGATGGTTTGGAAAAACTTAAGATCAGTTGTACTATCATAGACATACTCGATGATGCGGAAAGGGCTCCAAAGAATTGTTCCTCGATTAAGAACGTGGTGGTTCCAGATGTAGCCCTTATTGGTGGTGATTAAAATTAGATTTTTAGTTGATTTTCATAGAAATTAATGAAATATGTGGTTGAAAAGTTGTGGGATCCATCAAATATGTGGTTGAAATGAAATGTTGACTTTGATTTAGATTAAAATTTAGATTTTAATTAATACCGAATAAGGACTTAAGATCAGTAGATGGTTCAAAAGATGATATCCAATGTGTATAGCCAACAGGTACAAGGCATATTGAGTGTAATTAACCTATTAAACAAGTACCTTTAAATCGTAGTTTTTGGTTTGTTCTTGAGTACTTTTGAGTGTTTCGATGTATGGGTTCGTGTTATTTTGTAGTTAGACAACTTGAATCAAAATGGAGTGGTTTGGAGCTTGGAATGGAGCTAACATAATGATCATGGAATGATGCATGGATTGGAGATAAGGGAAAAGAAGAATGAATTGGAAAAGAGGCCAAAAGATGAGCAAACTACGTAAAGAAGATAATCAATCAGAAGAGGAAACAGAAGTGTGGGCGCCTATGAAAAATCAGCAGAACGCCAGCAGCAGAAAAAAATCGCGGCGCCGCTTCCGAGAAAGAAAAAAAAAGGAATTTCAAAAGATTTTCGGCCCGGTCCACCTCCAATTCGACTTGCAACTTTGGGAAACTATAAATACACTTTTGAAGACCTAAAAAAAGAGGAGGAGAAAAGATGGGAAGCAAGGGCAAAAGACGAATATTGAAGAAACCAAATGAAGAAGGGACGATTGACACAATTGGGAGAAGAAATCAAGCGACAAAACTAGTTTTTCAAAATCCTTTCTTCATATCCATGTTATTTAAGTTTAATTTGATAGTGTCAATTATTTCAATTATGAACTAAATCTTTAGATCTATGGTTTGATGTAATCGACTTGAGACGTGTTTGATTCCTATATATTTAGTTCTTTTGGATTTTTCGTTAATTTATTTGTGTTGTTTGTGTGTAATGCTTTCAATTAATTGGTCGCTAGTTGAATGAATTGATGGGTAAATTTCGGCACTTGAGAGAGGAAAATTTAGGTGCGATCTAGGAACAACATAACCTAAGTTTCGTAGATTTCGAGAGAAATTACGAATCTTTGAGGCTTATTTGAATTAAGAACCACGTGCAACGATAATTTCTATACATTTAATTCGGAATAGAGATATTGGAACTAAACTATAGAGATATGGTCTATTCGGCAATCGAGAGAGGGAATAAAACTAATTTAAGGTAAATTGAGAAAAATGGGATTGAGTTAACGTTAAAGGTTGAAAAACATTGTCGATAGTGCAATGAAGTTTTCATAATTTGATAACTTTTTGATAATTTGCTTCCGTTCACTTGCCATTTTTATTCTATCTACGTTAGATTAAAATCAAAATATTGATTCAACTTTGATTGTCTAAATAGAGTAAAAACTAAACAATTATAGTACTCGGTAGAAATCAAGTATCAATCTCTGTGGGTTCGACATTTTCCATTTCAACACTTTATTACAAAACTTGATATCGCACACTTGCGGCATAAATCACGGTATAGAAAATACGTGACAAGTTTTTGGTGCCGTTGTCGGTGATTGATTTATTTGAATTCTATTGATATTATTACAAATTAGTTTTTATTTTAATTTAGAATTTTAATTTTAAGTTTCATTCATTTCATTTCTGTATTTATTAGCTTTTGTAATTTTCATTTTAGCTATTTATGCGAAGGGTGAGAAACATCGACCTATTACCAGTTGATCATGAACCAAAACGCACATTTCGCTATCTAAGGTGTATACAGAGAGATGAACGTGAGGCAATGGCCAAACAAGAGGCAAGAGCAACTAATGAAAATAATCAACAAAGAGCTATTCGAGACTATGTTAGGCCCATCGTCAATGATAACTATTCCGGCATCGCACGCCCCACTATAGCTACAAACAACTTCGAACTGAAGCCATGACTAATACACATGGTACAGCAGATCAGTTTGGGGGAGCTTCAACAGAAGATCCAAATGCTCATTTGGGATATTTCCTAGAAATTTGTGATACGGTGAAGATGAATGGAGTCACCAATGAGGCAATTAAACTTCACCTATTCTTTTTTTCCTTAAGGGATAAGGCAAAAGCTTGGTTCCAGTCACTACAGTATGGATCAATTACAACTTGGGATGATTTAGCTCATAAATTCCTCATCAAGTACTTTCCACCTTCCAAATCAGCTCAACTTCGAATTGAGAATGGTCAATTCAGACAATCTGATTTCGAACCGTTTTATGAGGATTTGCTTAGAAGATGCCCTCAACATGATTTTCAGAGTTGGATGCAGATTGAGATCTTCTACAAAGGGTTAAATGGACAGACAAGAACCATAGTAGACGCAACTGCATGAGGCACTCTAATGGCTAAAACGGCATATGCTGCATATTCCTTGTTGGACGACATAGCTACAAATAGTTATGAATGGCCGAGTAAACGATCAAGCGTTAAAAAAGTAGCGGGACTTCATGAAGTGGACCCCCATCACAGCAATAGCATGTGTCTCATCACTCACTAATCAGATAGCTGCATTTAACATTCAAGGAAATCAATAGAAATCAGATTCAGTTATGGCTACCTCCTCATCACATCAAAAGACAGAGATACGGAATGGGCAAGCTCAATATGTCAACAGCAGGAATTATAATCAAAGGAGAAACTACTTTTCAAATCATTATCATCCAGGGCTGAGGAATCACGAGAATTTATCATATGGCAATAATAGGAACACACTCCAACCTCCATCTGGGTTCAATACTCAAAATTCCGAAGGAAATTCATCATTAGATGATATCCTTGGAACTTTCATTTAAGCGATAAGATCGCGATTCAACAAAGATGAGACACGTTTGGATAACATCGAAACATATGTGTCGAACATGGGAGCCACAATGAAAAATTTAGAGGTTCAGATTGGGCAGTTGGGGACATCAATGAAGTCTCAACAAGAGGGAAAATTTCCAAGTGATACAGAAATCAACCCAAAGGAGCATTGCAAGGCTATTACATTGAGAAGTGACAAACAAATTGGAGAAAATATGACCGAAGAAGTAACAAGTCCTACACTTGATAAAGAGGCAGATCAAGTAGTAGTAGAACAAGAGATTGAAGAAGCACAGAAGGCTCATAATCCTTACTCCATATCATTCCCTGATAACCCACCAATCATCAAGCCGGCACTTCTGTTTCCACAGCGATTCCAAAAGAAGAAATTTGATACACAATTTGCTAATTTTTTAGAAATTTTCAAGAAAATTCATATTAATATTCCTTTTGCAGATGCCCAACTACGCTAAATTCATGAAGGATGTTATGTCAAAGAAGAGGAAGTTGGAAGAATATGAGACAGTGAAGTTGACAGATGAATGCAGCGCTATTCTTCAAAAGAACCTCCCTCAGAAGAGAAAAGATCTGGGCAGTTTCACTATTCCATACACCATTGGAGGTTCCTCTTTTTATAAAGCCCTCTGTGATCTTGGAGCAAGCATCAACCTGATGCCCTTATCAGTTTTCAAGAAGTTGGGTATTGGGGAAGTAAAATCGACAATAGTAACTCTGCAACTAGTTGAAAGATCCCTCACATACCCACGAGAGATCATTGAAGATGTTTTGGTGAAAGTTGACAAATTTATCTTCCCAACTGACTTTGTTGTATTGGACATGGAGGAAGATCAGGAGATTCCATTGATTTTGGGTAGGCCAGTTTTAGCAACAGGAAGGGCCTTAATTGATGTACAAGGAGGGCAGTTAACATTGATGGTGAATAACGAGGAAGTGATGTTCAATATCTACCAAGTAATGAAGTTTCCAGATGATGCCAACACTTGCCACAGAATTGACTTCATCGAGTTTGCCGCGAAAGAAGAGAAATTATTCATTAAAGACCTCTTGCAGCACTGTTTGATGCTTATTGCAACAAAGTACGACATTAACACTTCTGGAGAGTACATAGGGAGTAAGGACTTAATAGATTGCATACTGGCTATTGAGTATTCGCAAACTGTAGATGATCTATCACAGAGTGAAGATATTCAATAGTCAACGGGATCAAATGATAACAAGGGTAATGGAGGCAGTAAAGTTAAGTTGAAGCAACTACCAGATCACATTCGATGTGCATTTTTGGAGGAAAATTCTACATCTCTAGTGATAATTTCTTCCTTACTCACCACGGATAAAGATGACGGGCTATTAAGAGTGTTGAGAGAACACATAGCTGCTTTAGGTTGGTCTACAGCTGATATCAAGGGTATGAGTCCTACAATTTGCATGCACAAAATTCTTATGGAAGACTCTTACAAACCATCTATTGAACATCTTAGACGACTAAACCCAGCTATGAAAGAGGTGGTTCGGGCAGATATACTAAAGTTGCTAAAGGCAGGGATTATATTTGCTATTTCAGTCAGTGAATGGGTTAGCCCAGTACAAGTGGTGCAAAAAAATGTGGGATAACAGTCAAGAACGACAACAACGAGCTAATTCCAACAAGAATAGTAACTGGCTGGAGGGTATGTATTGATTACGGGAAGCTGAATAAAGCAACTAGAAAAGACCACTTCTCACTCACTTTCATTGATCAAATACTGGACAGATTAGCAGGCTACTCTCACTACTCTTTCCTTGATGGTTGCTCGGGCTAAATCAGATTGCAATAGCACCCGAAGATTAGGAAAAGACAACATTCATTTGCCCTTATAGGACTTTTGCCTACAAACGGATGCCATTCGAGTTGTGCAATACACTAGCCACTTTTCAAATGTGCATGATGGAAATCTTTGCAGACATGGTAGAGGACATAATGGAGGTATTTATGGATATTTTTCTGTATTTGGCACTTCTTTTGATAACTGCCTTCAAAATCTCTCCTTAGTGTTGCAACGTTGTGAATAAAAGAGCTTAGAACAATCATCTTTGTTTCACCCGCCGGTGCTCAAACACTTGTATCTCACGTCGTGAAGTATTTCTCGCGTTCACGCTTTCCTCACTTCCTTCTGGTACTCCGGTCAAAACGCGCCAAATTTTGCTTGAGTTTGGTGAGTGGGCCCGACATCTGTTGTCCACATCAGCGTCACCTTTTTTGGGGTCAACAAAATCTATATTTTCTTCTACAAGGAAAGACTTTGATGCCATGAATTGAAAAAAGAGAAATGTATATAATTTTGTTCATCTATTTTAAACTATAAAGGAAGTAACAATCATATTTATAGAAGTACGTGAAATCGGGGGAAGAATGTTAGTTACACTATTATAAGCGCTTGTTTGATAACCATTTTCTTGCAAATTTTAGAAGATTTCTTACCGTTGAAATGGTACATGGAATCATATGCAGCAGTTTTTTTTTTACTCAACGACATGCAAATTTGCTAAAATGCCCCTCTCAAATACAATGACATAATGTGAAAATGGTAGAAAAGTTATTTCACCTTGGTTTGGTCAATAAATGCACCTGCATTTTTACTGTATAATGGGCAAAAATTGTATAAAAAATATTAAAACGGTTACCAGACACACGCTAAGTAAGAAAACGATTATAAAATATCATAAGATCTACATAGATTTACAAAGATTATGAGAATCTTTTACTCATTCTTTTGTGATTGTAATTGATTGGAATAATATTTTACTTATTGGAATATCAAAATTTATGTCTCTCAGTATTTGCAATGGCACAATTTTTACTATATGCTTACAAGTTTTGGTAGCAACGAGTTTTGAAAAACCAAAGCGACGATAATAAAGACCCGAGTCCTTTGAGCCTGTTGGAGTAGCATTCCTTTTAAAGATTAGCTTGAAAGTTAATATAACACAGTTAGATGTATTTTCTTTTAACTCTGAAAACCACCAAATATTTGAACACACTTTTTTTTTTTTTTTCAAAGCAGTTCATCTTCAAAAATTCAGCTTAAATATTTATCTTTAAATTGCATATATATATATATTTGGAAAAATGTAAGGGAGCCCCAAGCCTATGTAATAGTATCAACTATTAGAAGATTGTTTAGCATCACCCTACCAACGAGTCTAGCTTAACATAATCAACTCTTCTTTCTATGAAGAGAAATACCAATTGATTCGTATAAGCTATATAGGTAAAATTTATTTTACCTCAAAACCCATAAAATTAAAGTTTAGACCTCTTAGTCAACATGCATGGTAAGTTAAATGTAAGTTGTACCAAAGCTCACAAGTTTCCGAAAAAGCTCATTTACAGCTTTTTAGAGAAGTTCAAATTTTGGGCTTATTTATATTCGCTTTTTTAATTTTTTTTGGGTTAAAAATACATTGACTTTTATTAAACAATTAAGGTAAATGTTTCAATTTTGAGTTTTAAAATCATTTTTAATTTTTGTTTTGAGTGTCTATTTTAAGATTACTAATAACATTTTCGATTTGTATTTTGAAAAATTATTTCTCAAAACAGAAAAATGAAAAAATACATTTAGCTTGAAATTTTAAAAAACTATTTTATTACATTTTATTCCATGAAATTTGATTATTCGGAAAAATAAAATAATTTTATATTTATATATCATCAAGTAATATATATATTTTCAAGTTTATTGAATCTTACTTTTTTTTATCTCCACAAAAGTAAAATAAAAATAAATAATAATTTGAGTTCAAAATATAGGAAATAAAAATAAAAATTACTAGTGTGGCCTGAGAGTATTTTTATATATGTTCATTTAATTATTTTTTTAGAATTTTAATGTAAATAATTACTAAGAGCTTGAACTGCATTTTTTTATATAATTTTTATTTTTCTAGTATTTTTATAATTTTATTGTTTATAATTCTTATTTTTTAGAATTTTAGAATATATTTTTTTGGAATTTATCACTTTTATTTTTTGAATTTATTTTTCTTGAATGTTATTTTTATTTTATTTTTCAAAATTATATATTTGTTTTATTAAAATTTCTTATTTTGAAAATTTATTGAAATGCTTTTTTTTCATGTTTCTCTTTAGCATCAATCATGGTTGATTCAAACACTATTTCTAGTGACGAGGAACATTATATCGATGATATTCACTCATCATTTAATTCGTTCAGAATCAATTCTCGCATTCAAGAAATATAATTAAGGCCTTCTAAAAACATGTGAGGTAAGTGAGTGGTGACTACTATTTATTGCATAAAATTTCCTATATTAAAAGTAAAAAAATAAAATTCAAAAGCAGTAATAAAATCTACTAAAACAAAAATAAACCTTGAATAATTTGAAAAACCAATCATTATTGTGTAGTGGGAAAGCCTTCTGCTTTATTTGCGCTACTATATATTCAAGAAAATATTTAATGCAAGGATTTTTTTTTTCTGTACAAAAAATAGTCATTTTGGACTTCAAAGTTCTTTGATGTCCTTATATATTGAGGCTCAAGGCCACTGCTAGGTAGTCTTAGGTCAGGATCGAGTCTAAATATTTTAAAGGTTTTTAGAGTTTTCACTGAAAGCACTAAAAACATTAAAAATGCTTTTTGAGTTTTATGTTATAAATTTACGGAAAAATTAAGCAAAATCATATCATTAAACTTTGCACTTCAAAAATGAGCTTAAAGATTTCTTTTCATAAACAGGTGTTAATAAGTTTTAATTAAGAATAGTATATTTTTAAATTAGTTAATACAAAATTAAAATGAATTAATCATACCATAACCTTTTTTAATACTTATCTAAAAGAAATCCAAATCTACTCAAATAATGTATTATCATAACCACCATTTCTCATTTTCTCTCTTCAGGTCCTCTTTTTCAACCTTCGTATTAAATCTATTTCTCTCTCTACAACCCTTCTATCTCAATCGTGCATATCTTCAACGTCTATTTTAAATCACTCTAACCCGCCATTATCACTAGAATAATGATTTTTATCATTATAATGATAGAATAACAGTTTATATAGAATAATGTGATTAAACAGTTCAATTTTTATAATAGAGATATGGAGGAGAGAGAGATAGAGAGACAAATGTGAGAGATAATATATTGTAACATTATCGATATTCCATTTTATGCGACTGCGTATGATTTTTTACCATGCGGCCGCATTGAGTATCCCAAACCAAAATTTCTCCCTTTATGTGACTAAACTCCAATATCATGTTATATGCATATGTCAATCCATTTTGACTCAATTAATCTTTTTCTTTAACTATATTAAGTGTCAATGATGAATATGACCTGCAAACTGAATTGAAAGGTGCCTATAACTAATGCAAGCTGTAAATTAAGAATAACACTACATGCAATACAATGCAATACGAAAAGCAAAATAAATAAAAGGGTTGGGAAATTAAATTGTCTTTCAACAAGCGTTTAATTTACTATATGGAGGGACCAATTATGATAGTTCACGCTGGAGTCTTGCAGCTTTATACTCCTTACAATTTTCAGCTATACATCTTCTTTTCGCCTTCCAGACTTTGAACTTTCAATTCTCCTCTCGTCCAAGGCTTCCTAGATTTTTAGGTGTTGTCTCATTCAAGCCTTGTTGCACATTTTCATAAATATACTTGCATTCCTTCTTTGCCTTTTTGCTAGTCTTATCATGTAATAGGTTCTCGATAGTACTGTAGATCTTGAACTTCCCTTGCTTATAATCCACTCTTAATGTTAGTTTACCACTTTCAAAGTCCATGATAACTCGGCTTATTGATAGGAAGGATCTGTCTAACATAAGTAATGATGTATCCCATGGCTCTTCTATATCTAGGACAACGAAATCAATCGGGATATGAACTTGCCCATTTTAATGAGCACATTCTCAACCACTCCTCCTTGGTAACGGCTCTAAAGACTTGACCCTTTGAAATTCTGCAAGTGCACGTCATCGTAATCAAATAATGAAATGATGAATAGAGCGTCGAACCCACGAAAATCATGTGTTTGATCTAGTTAAAATTAATAATATCCTTAATCGAATAGCAAAAGTGATTTGAGTTTATATATACTAATTTCTATGTTATTAACTAAGTAAAAGCAAGTAAAATTGGTTTTCAAATACGTGAGAAGTATTGCTAAAATGTTTAATTCTCATTATTATTCTATTTTTAGTGTAACAATTAAAGTGACAATTTAAAAACATTTATTTAGATCAATGTTCCTAATATAATTGAAAGTCTCTCTCGATAACGATCAAATCTGTTCATCTCATGTGACCCTTCTATCTCTCGATGAAATATGCAAACATGATAAATGCATTAACAAGTACTAGAACACATATTGAAACCATATAAAGCATAGATGTATATCTCTATCATCCATCGAACCTTATAATGTTTATTATATTGTGCTTAAATCCTATTGTCTCTATCGATAACAATAAAATCCACTAACAATTCAATTGGTGATCAATCAATTGAAAAGAACGATAAAAATNTTAAAGTGACAATTTAAAATTATTAATGTTGGTCAATGTTTCTAATTTAATTGAAAGCCTATTTCGACAGCGATCAAATTTATTTCTCATATGTGACCCTTCTATCTCTCGATGAAAAATGCGAACATCATAAATGCATTAACAAGTGTTAGAATACTAATTAAAACCATATAAGTGTAGAGGTATATCTCTATTCTTTATCGAGTTTTACAACGTTTATTATATTGTACTTAAATATTATTGTCTATCTCGATAACAATGAAATCTACTAACAATTCAATTGGTGATCAAACAATCGAAAATAATGATAAAAACGATAATAAACATCCACAAATCAAACCAAATTAAAATCAAAATAATTAAATAAATTTTAAAAATATTATAACAAACGCTCATCTCATCATATCAATGTATAAAACCAACATAACATATTGAAATTATAATAAATCATGTTAAATGTATAGAACATCACCCGAAATTATGAATGAAGATGAATATTGACGTTTTTGAATTTTTTTCAAAGTAATCTTGAAAATATTTCAGTAATTCTTTCACTTCTTTGTTCACGAATCCCAGGTTTAATCTCCATTTGATAAGTTCTTGAACTTCACTTTTAAAATCATCTCACAATATATGATTTCGCCCATCTTTTATAATGAAAATTGATGAAATATTGTAGTATGAGAAGTATATGAGAGATGTTTTGTAACGACCCGATCTCTTATAAAATTCAAGCGATATTAAATCCAAACATATGAAACCAAAAAAAATAACATAACATTCGTTTATTCATGAAAGTATATATTTGAAAATAAAATATGTAAAAACACTTATTCTAAACGATAATCCAATTATATGATATGAAAAGTTATTGAAAATATGGATCTCGTATATTTAACTAATTATTCAGCCACC
>CAIGRB010054662.1:23946-73700 GCA_903798255.1 Fraxinus quadrangulata
GGGGGGGGGGGGGGGGGGTGGTGGAAGGCAATAACAATACTCAAGAAAAATTGAAGGTTTGCGTAGAGCATAACATGTGTAGACGTTGAAGCCTAACAATAGGGAGACCTTACGTAATGAGGGGTATGAATATGCTTTTCGTTATGAAGAAGTGATACTACCATGTTAAAATGAAGTCTGTCAATGCTAATTTACTTTCTACGGAAAGGTTGGTGCGTTTCTTTTTTATCATTTTTCTCTCATAGAAAATTTGCAATTTGTGGTTGCATATTCTGCAGTCCCGTAATATATTTCCTTATGGTAAATACTGTATGAGAGCTTCAAAAAATGCACACTAGAACCTCGTGAACAGATCACTAGATTTATATTCTCAATAGTTTATCATGGCAAGAGTGGACTTAACAGTATCCTGAAACCAAGCAGCAAACGAGCACTAGAAAGAAAGGGAAAAAAGAACTTAAGGAAAGAGATTCAGCTACTAAAATAAAAATGAAAAGCGGATCATTAACTTCACATTGTCAACAGGTATATCATGGGGAGAATGATATTTGTCCTGGATACTTTTTCTTTCCTCTCATTTGTGTTAGATTAGTTGATCATTTTGTCTTCAAATGTGAGTAGACCTTCCATTTGAGCGCGCTCCACTATTTTTTGCCATTCCATGTCTCTTTGGATGGTATTACTGATGTACCAAATGCCTCTTCATTCGGATTATTTTCTTAGAAATTCAAGTTCCCTAGGAATCTCTATGAAGTGGACACGTCATTTATCCATTATATAGTTGCTCCCTTTTCTTTATTGCTAGGTGATAACTTTGATCACATCTCTTTAAACTCTTTAATATCGCTTTTGGTTAATAGATAATCCTTCTCCTTTATACTTCTATACTAAAGAAGACTATTTTGGAAGGCCAAGGTTCCTTCTGGAATCAAAGCCTTCACTTGGATGATATATTGTAGTTGTACATGTGAAAGTCCTGATTTACGTATGATAGTCTTCCAATGAGATTATAATCTTTTCTATTTTCAAAAACTAGGAGGGTTTGAAGATTACTAGTATGGTGGTTTGTGTAGTATGGCGAGGTGCCCATTGCGAAAGGACACTCAAATAGTATAATGAACATGCAGAGTGCACTTTCTGTGAATGTTTTTCTTCCTAGTTTACTTAGCGAGAGCTATGAGAACTTGATCCATTTTGAAAGTAAAAAAGGTGAAGATTTGGTGGGCCACTTTCGTACTCTTCAATTTCCCTTCCGCAATACCATTTTCTAAAACAAAACAATAAAGAAAAAAATAACTCGTTACTGCGAGCATTAATAATTAAACCCACCAGCATCTGTTTTCATGCCATCAATAAACCAAAACCACCCCTACAGTCTAACTGGAAAATGAAAATGTCACCACAACAATTTTAAAACCACTTTCAAAATGCAGCACAAGTGGAAATTTGAGGGGAAAGAAGATAGAGCCTTTTTTCAACACCCAACTCAAAGAGCCTATCATATCTGGAAGGTGGAAAAAAAATGCACGGTTGTCACTGCTGAAACCTGAACTTATCAGCATCCACACGTGAACCAGAAAACAAAAATTTCCATCATTAACATCAGAACACAGCCCGGCAGACAATCAGGAAGAGAGGGAGAAAGGTTCCGGACTTCCTCTCCTCCAGCCGCTGGCCTGCTGCCCCTCTACCTGAAAACTCCACTACTCTCGACCTCCATAAAACAGTCAGTACCGCCAGCAGGACAAATCATGTACAATCAATATACTGTTAAATAAAGAAAGTACCTTAATAGACCTTAAGTGAGAGAAGTTTCAAAGGAATGAAAGAGGGCTGGTTACTTTAATAGCTTGTTGATAATGGTGATCGTCGATTTGAGTTTGATAATGTTTAAAGGGAAGAACTATAAAGGGTTCACGAGCTTGTATGGGTAACAGCAGCGGAAGAATACTTTTATGAAAACGGTCAGCAGAAAAGAGTAACTTAAAGTCATCTCTTGCTGCCATATTCTCCTGAAAAAAAGCCTGCAAGCGTTTACTAGAACTTCAGAGGTTGCTACTGGTAAATTGTTTTGTGAGTACGGCTGTACCTGCCTAACATGAATTGTTTGCATTTTACTTCTTCCCCGGTGGTGTTTGTGGGGTCTGGGGAACTCAGAAGCTTTTGATGTGAAGCAGAGGATTTGAACTAAAAGTCACTTACCCCTTCACGGCTTGATCCCTAAAATTACCATTGCGGATAATTTGTTTTTGGTGAACAGAGGTCTATCTGGGTTCGTTTGTTTGCTTTGTAGATTTTTGGGATATCATGATATAGACATAAATAGATGGCATGTCTTTGCTTGTTGTAATTTCTAGGTTGGAAAATGAAAAGGAAAAAATGAACCCTTGACCTTTTTGTTGGACCAAAAATCTGTTAACCTTTTTAGTTGTTGGTGATGTCATATGATGTAATGTCGAATTCCCGCAGACTTGCCAGTACGCTGTTAAATCACATTAGATGTGCTCCCTTTCCCTTCGCACTGGACTTTTTGCGGGGATGTTGTAGGATGGTAATATACTAATATATGTTCTAAAGTTGAGCAATTTGTTTTAGTTAGCTTGGAGAATTTATTTGTTGGTGTTTGGATTTTTAAATAGCATATGAAGTTTTATAAGTTGTTTGGGGAAATGGCTTATTGACCGGTTTCAGCTTTACTAAGACGAGTAGTCTATTTTTTGTTTCTTGCAGGCTAGATTATGATTCACCAGAAGAGGAGCTATGCTCTTGTGGTGCATCATCAAACATGTATTCAAATGACTTCTCAAAGGTTGGTTGTGCATTTTATGTGAATAGGATATTGTTTATTGAACCGTTCTTTTAACCGATTAAGAGAAGCGAATAAGAAATATATATTCTCTTTACTATTCTGTGCATTATGACTTGTTTGATCTGTCCAAAATCTTACTTTATTAACCACACAATAGGCTAATACCTGTTGAAGAATTGCTGAAATATCTAGATTTTCTTAACTAATATTGAGTGGTTAAAAATTAAGCACGCTTTCCCTGTTCAAAATTTCACTTTTTCTAATGTGCAATATTGGACACTGGATACTTGGCTAGTCACTGAAAATGATCAGACGCTGAGGAGGAAAATGGACAGTTTTTCTTCCTTAAAAAGTCGAATGGATTCTTCTAGCTTAGAAATGATCATTCCTTTCCCTGTTGGCGTGGTTATTTTCATTTTGAATCTTGAACTCTGAGGACACCATTATCATACAATTCTTCTGATGCGATATATCTCGTAATGGTGGCTGATTAGGGATGATATCTTCAAGCCTTATTTTCCTGGTGGTAGTACTAGATGGTAACTACAAGTGTACTGCTTGCTTCTGCAGTTCGTCATACTCAAGATTTCTTCATCATATTGTGTTTAGGCATGATGAGGGACTTAGTTATGCTTTTTAATTTCTGAAAGCATAAGAAACAGCAAATTTTGAGTGTCATGCTGATGAAGAAAGCTGGATTTCTCCTTGTCTTGATTCTAGTCGAGTGGAAAGCTTTGGTGGTTACCTTTAAAAAGACTGTGGCGCAGGGCTAGTTTGGGCAGCACTCTCATAGAATAATGCAGAAGTAAATAAGAGGCTGATTAGGCTTATAGGGAAACAAAATCTGGATATTTATTATACTGTCAGTGACCAAAGATGACAAGGGAGCGGTGAAGGTTTTAGGCTCAATTGATTGTATTTATGCCGATGAAGTGACTTTGGAAGTTGGTGTCTCTTGATTTTTGTAGTGGGGATTGATTGGGCTGTGAATCATAGTTTGTATAAGAGTCTGAATTTAGAGGGTGGAAAGAAGAGTTAGAGAAGAAGAGCAAGGGCAAAAAGTAAAGACTAGAGAAATCCCACCTGGATTGGGTGGGAACGGCCCTCTAGGTAAATTTGCAATAAAGCACGAAAGTTTAGAAATCAGGTACGTGATGCTGTTTTTCACCACTGAAAGGAGCTCACATCCATAGGTTTCTAGGACTTCCTAATCTTATTTGAACATGTGACATAAATTTTCAGAAGCTATAGGAACAAAGATCTTTTTGACTGAATAAATTTTCAGAATGATTGGGACGCTCGTAAAACTTGCTTATCATTGTGCAAATCAATTATAACATCATGGAGGGTAGTTTATAACTTTAGAAAAATACATTATAACTCCTAAGAGTAGAGGCTACTGTTGGTACTGGTGCACCTGTAGTAGAAGGTTGTACGATAAACTTTCTTGCATTTAGCAAAATTCATAAATCAATTTATAAATAGTCAAACTTCATTTTTCAACTACACATTCCAATGGACGCACAAGTAGTATCTACTCATTTTTATCTATTAAACCATTTGCAATTCTTTCCACATGGGGAGCTATTTAATCTTCGTATTAAGGGAAGAGAGCTGGAGATGCACTGCAAATTTGGAAAATTTGGACTTGGCTCTCTATATAGTTATCTTCTTGCCAATTCCACCACCTCGTCCACTTCAGCTCATGGGGACCTTGTGCAACTATGTGATGGTTGGCTACCTGCCAGGAGTAGGACAAAGTAGTTTAGAGATAAAGAGGGTTAAGATGGAGATTGTAGTTTAGGCTATCTTCTGAAGTGAATTCAATCTACAAATCTCAATGCGATTCATAACATTGTCATTAATCATATACTAACTCCATTATAAAATTTTGATGGCTCTCTGTTTCTATGAAAAGCATATCGAAACATTGTATTGTTCATGATCCACTATCATAAGTTACCTTATGAATGGATATACATAATCTAGATGATAAATATTATCCACCTTTTAGATTACATCTTGGCATTTCTACTATCCTTGAGTCATTAATCAGAACTTTGTAATAAGTGATTACCAAGACATCAATATTTTGAAATCTAATTCTAAATAAACGGCTTAATAATCCATTCTAAATAAACTCTTTTTTTTAATTACCATGCACATGAGTTTCATGAACACAACCATCATATTAGCTTAAGGAATTTTAGGTCTCTCCCATAGATATCATGGTATCTAAATTGATAATATATTCTCATAGCCACCAACAACAATCATCAAGATATCGAGAGTATTGATCGACAGTGAGGTCTCATTCGTTGATATCTCAAAGAAATTGATTTTATCATGTAAGCCTATTACTCACTCAAAACTAAGGACATAACGTTGTAGATAGGAGAAAATCATTATAATCTAGTTGTTAGTATTTTAAAGAAGAGTTTTTTCACTTGGACTAATTAATATATCCCATCTCATGGAACATTCTTGAATGTCTTACTTAAAATTTCAATTAAGTGACGAGTCATCCCATCATATATAGGTCAATACAGTATGCTCTCTAGTAAGTTGACCTTACTAATTCCCAACTTTAAATAAATGATCAAGTTACAAGGAAATCGTTTATGTATATTCTATGTGTGAGTTTATCTACTTGCACTATGGGCGAGTAGTGGTATGAACAAGATAAACAAGTATTGAATGTATATATTGATAATGAATCTCATTCCAAGATTTCGTTTATTGCATACAAATTGCTTTAATTGCTCATTCCTAACATCTATTAGCAAATGGTTTTCACGGTATGATAAATTAAATCACTATAATTTCAGTACATATTTTGACAATTTGCATAATATCTTTATTTCCCTTGGAAGGCATATGTTGAATATTTCCCTGGTCTTTTGGGTATTTTCAAAAATTTTATTAAAAATTAACATGTGCAAGTGTAATTGTGGGAATTAGATTTATTCTAGTTGCGTTTACAATTTGACAATGGGGGTGGGTTGTTCTATAGGGCAATTCTAGGCCATCTTTAATGGAAATTCTTTGTATGTGGAGTCTCAAAGGTATGGTAGTTGAGAGGGTTGCCGGAAAATCGTTCCTTTGGAGAGGCGGAAGATTAACACCAATCTAGTTGATTTTTTCAAGTATTTCTATGTATTTTAAATTGTCATTTAGCATTGGGTAATATTCTTGGCACTATGGAGAAAGTTGTGATGGACTTCTTAAGAAAGGTGAGGTCGGATTTCAAAACAAAGCATTTGTTGAAAATAATATTGAATGATATGGCAACCCTTTCTAACCGCATAAGTTATTAGATCAAGTGGTTTTATATTGGACAAGTAAAGTTAATATGTTATAGGTCTAAGTATTGCTGTCTATTTAATGGAATTGTGTACGTGTTAGGTTTTGATAGAAAAAATGATTTCACCTACAAACGAGGGGGCGTCCCAAAGCTATATTAAATGATACACGTGACCGTTTCTAAGTTCTAACATATTAAGCTTTTATATCAAGTAGTTCAACAACAATTGGTAGCTTGGGATTTGGAACAAGATTTAAAAGTTGAGAGATGTTTTAGGGGTGGGCAACCTTGGGGACAAAAACTTACATTTTAAGGAAATTTTTTGGAGATCTCTATTTGAACAATATTCCTTTTAGGAGCGAGCGAGCATGTTTGTGCCAAAAATAAATGTGAGGTACCTTTAGAAACCTTTGGAATTTTATGTATCCGAGAGATTTTCTTCTTTTTTCTAGTTCACAAAATGGGATGTGGGTGTGGGAGTTGCATTTTGTTTGTGGCAGGAAGTTTGGATTGGTTCTTGTTCCCATGCTTCTAATCTATGTAATCTTTGTTTGCTTAATAATGTTCCTATTAAGTTCATTATAAGAAACACGACCATAAATTGGAATTTTGAGTTTCAATGCAACTCTGGGGTAGTGAGATTTTAGTCTCCGTTTGGCAAAATTTAGAAACCATTTATAATGGTCAAACTTCATTTTCAATCTCACAGTCCAATGGACCCACAAGTAGTATCAACTTGTCCACCACTTATTTTTACCTATTTATAAATTAAAACTGTTTATAAATTCTTCCCAAATGGAGGATTAGATTTTTTCCTCATTATTTATTATCCTTGAGAATGCTTCTCTAAAAGCTGCTCAATATGTGAAAGGCTGTGGATGTTGGATACACTGGGGTCCTTTTTCTTGCAATCTTTCATGCTCTCGTTATTATTAAACTACTCTTATCTTCTACCAGTTCTAGTTCCTTTTTGGAAATCTTATGTCCAGTAGGATTAAGGTGTTTCGTAGGAAAAATTCTACTTGTGAATTGATTTAAAAGAAATGCCCTTTATTTCTCTCTTTTGCTTTTATGGCCTGAGACGTGTAAGAGGATTCGGATGTAGTGATAGATTGTTTTTACATTTTGATGCAGTAATATACTCGGTCATACTCTTCTTCAAGAGTTGATTATAATTGGGTTTTCCAAGGCAGTTGTGACGTATTACTCCTTGAAAAGCACACTGGTTTTGTAGGACAAGATGAACATGGTTTTATGGAAAATGCGGTCTTGGCTCTCTTTTGGGTGATTTGCGTAGGGAGAACAAATATGATTTTGAATGAAGAGACCAAGAATTGTTTGAGTCATGGAAAAGAGTCAACTTTTTAGCATCTTTATGAATTTAAACAGATAAGGAGTTAAAGGATATTCCTTTTGCTTTAATTAGTCTTAGTCAAAAAGATTTGATTTGTTCTTGGCTTTCTTTTTGTTTTTGTTAGAGGATTCAATATCCTCTTGATGATTGTAATTGCATTTCTAAAAGTGAGTTTGAGACATTTTCTTTTGACTAAGACAGAAGGGAGAAATTCTGTTGCTTTATTTGGGATTGCATTACCATGTTGATCTTATCAAGGTGATGCAGCATAGAAGTTGTTGAATTCATTGAATTTCTGTCCCAAGGCAGGATTAATATTCCAGTAGTGGCGTGTTGTATAGAACTAGGAATAATGGTATTTGGGTAAGAATTCTTCTCTATTTGTTTTGGAGCTTTTGGAATGAAAGGAACTTGTGAGCTTTCAAAGGGGGTGGAAACAACTCCAGCTAAGTTGAAAACATAACTTTTTTGGTCTACTTTTATTGGAAGAGAAGCATATCCAACTTCTGTAATATCTTTTGCTGATTATGTGGATCAATTGTCTTTGATGACATGGAAGTGATGGCTAGTCTAAATTATTCGTGTATTCTTGAGTTGCGTTCTTTGCAATAATACAGTATCTCTCCAACTTGTGTGCCCTCCATCCCAGTAATAAAAAGAAAAACAATACTTCTGTTCGCTGCAGCAGATTTTTCTCGTGGCCTCCTTAATTGTCTGTTGGAAGTGCTAGTCAAATAATTTGAGTTATTGTAATGAAAATTATTGACCTGTCCTGAGCTTACTAACTATCTAGGATATGAGTGGAACAGAGCCAGGTGAGATCAGCCACTCCCTGATGTTCAGACTGTAGCTTGCTTTCATCCTGTTTAAGGATTTGGCTTATTTGATTTAATTGGACAGGTTGAACCTTTTTTTCTTAACTTTATCCCAATTTCATTGCTTTCTGTATTTTTTTTAGTGTGTATCTTTTGCCTATTCCTCTTACTCCTTGTTTTATATCTGTGACTGGGGTCCTGAACTCAAATTTTGTTATAGAGATCATTTACCATCGAAGTTCTTGATTGTGAGCATCTGTAGTAAATTGAAGGTCAAAACTTGCTATGATTATGTGTGTAATAGGCAGGTGCTATTCATAACTGTTTTAATGCTGTTTTGGTAATGCCTGTGCATTAGGATAGAGGGGATCAGGAAGCTGCTATATACTCTGAATCTTCTGGAAGATGCAGCAGTGGTGAGCATCTGAACGAGATATATTCAGATCGTCGAATGGGTGGTCCCGAGAATGTGTGTGTCATCTGCAATCAAGGTGGAGAGCTCCTGTGAGTAATCCTTTGTGTTTGTAAAGTCCCACAATGATCAATAATTTTATATATAGTTTAATCAGTTCTAATTATGGAATTGTATTTGCATCTTCAGTAATTTGTTTATGGGCTGTTCAACAGATGCAAATAAATGATTATTACTTTTTGATAGTAATCGAGCCTCATTTGTTTGGGAGCTTTCTCCCTGTCTCAACATGCACACGCTTAAAAGTCGTGACAATGACAGTTTAGAATTTCTGTCCCTTGTTTCCCCTGGTCTTTGTGATGATATATGTGTCATTCACATTTCAGGTGCTGTATTGGAAAGGGATGCAAGAGATGCTACCATCTGTTGTGTCTAGATCCTCCTTTAAGTGATGTTCCACCGGGAGTTTGGCACTGTTTATGGTGTGTGAAGAAGAAGGTTGAATTAGGTGCCCATTCAGTGTCACTAGGTGTTGAATCAATCTGGAATGCAAGAGAAGTGGAGGTACCGAATGCTGAAGGTCTGACATGTTAATTGCTATATTTATATTCAGTTTAATCTAAATAAGAAGAAACTAACATGAATTTCCTCCACTTTGAATTGACTGTTGGGGTTTTCCACAAAAGGTGGGGGGAAACACTTTGGTTTTTCTCTACTTCTCCTTTGAGAAGTGTTCCCATTGGTTCCTTCCTTCCTTTAGCTCTCTCTATATTCTACCTTCCAATAACCAATTTCCAAAAGAAACTGAAAAGAAAAGAGTAATGATGCGATGCCGTCACCAAGCATAGGCCCACCACCATTACGATTGCCAGCATCTGCTGTCAAAACATAAAACCATAGTGATGCCAACTAAGATTATTTCATCTGGGAGTAAAGAATTGTCAACAACAATAATTTTTTTCTCAATCAATAAAAAGGAAATCTAATCTCCATTATCCAACCATTGCAGCCACAATGCCCTGCATCCCGAAGACTTCTTGGGAAGAATTAATATTCCTGCACCACTAACAAACCTCCTTAACACCACCATCACCTCCATTGAGACCACAACCATCAAAGTAAAACCTCCATTATCTTTCACACACAACTTAAACCATATTCAAGAAAGTAATGGTAGAAAAAGACTTCCAGCTACCATTGCTACCCCTAGAACACAGGCACCAGCAAAGCCTCCAAACTCCCCAGTATTACAGCCTCTATTTTAAGCGAACAGATTAACTTAGGGAAGAAAATTACCAGCCACATCCACCAAATTCCTAAACCTGAAACTCATGCACCTGTAGTACAAAATACTTTTAGCTGATCTCAAGTTCACGATTTCGTGAAGAAACAAAAAAAATAAATGGACCGCTGAAGGATTATTGTTGAAAGATTGATTCAGTGGTGGTGATTGTGTACTCTTGAGGTTTTTATGGTACTATAACAGAGATAGTCTGGTATGGTGTCTTGAGTTTCAAATGACTATGTTGGTGCCACACACCCCCCCCACCAAATTTCTTTTCTTTTTTTTTGGTTTGGCAGGAGTAGTGGTGGTTTTGGGAAAGAGGAGCTGGCTTGGAGGAGGTAGAAGGCTGACAAAATTTATTGTGAAGGGTCATGCTAAAGAAGATAGGGGCAGAGATAGTTTACATTGTTGGATTTCCTGGACCATTTGAGAGGGTTGAGAGAGTATGGAACTTGTGGGACCATGTGTTGGTATTCTATCTTTTGGTTAGTCTTCAAATAAAGGGTAATTTGGGAAAATATAGTAAAATTTTGTCCATTTATAGGTTAAATGACAATCTATTGAAATAGACCAAGTAAAGGAGCTATTCATTTTAAGATGGAGGGAGTAATATTTTTAATATTGATACAATGTGCTATATTGTTATCAATCTTCAGTCTAAGCATGTAATTTTGTGATAATTCTATTAAATTTATGCATTGATCTTAGGAGTGCAAAGGCAGAAGCAGTATCTTGTTAAGTACCACGGCCTTTCTCATGTCCACAACCATTGGGTGCCGGAGAAACAATTGCTTCCTGAAAATTATTATCTTATTGCAGAATTTAATTCAAAACATCAGGTTAAATTATTTCTTCCCTATATGTTCAATTGATTTCTTGGATAATTGGGTGTTATTAGTTGGCACAAATAACGTTTTTTTACTAATAGCACTTTTATTAGCTTAGAAAATTGGTGCTTAATAAATGTGTTTGTTTCTGACATTTAGGTCGTGAAGTGGAATGCAGAATGGACAGTGCCACATCGTCTGTTGAAGAAAAGATCAGTTATCTTCCCTAGACAGCAAAATAAGCTTCAGATCACGCCTTCCATTGATATCTCAGATTTCCAGTATGAATGGCTTGTGAAATGGCGTGGTCTTGGTTACAAGCATGCTTCATGGGAGTTAGATAATTCTTACACTCTAAGCTCCCCTCGAGGTCAGAACCTCGTGAAAGATTATGAAATTCGTCTTCAGAAGGCAAAGAGAACAGTTGACAAGGTCAATATATGCCAGAAAATATTGATTTTGCCATTATTCTTTAATCCATTAATTGATTTTGCATACTAATGATTGATTTTCAAACATTATGGCAGAAACTTCATCCTAACGTGCTATGTTAATAAGCTTGTTTGGTCTAAATTTTTAGGATAATCAATTGTACATATTTTGTCTCTGTTTTTGTTTTAACTGGAAGCTGGTTTTTACTGGTTTCAGTTTCATGTTTTGGGGGCTTAGGAAATATCATCCACTTAGTGTTCTTTATCTGATATTTGATTTATTTTAGCCAAGCTGAGAGGATGTAGGAGTGTGGAATTAATGAAATTTAGCGGAAGAGATTCGAAATGGTGAACAATTTTTCTATTTAGGTACATTGTTATCAAATATGTTAAAATTGGAGATGATGATATAATAAATTTAGAACAGGTTGCTTAATATTGGCAAGTATTCGGATTTATCATGTGATTGGTATGCACCTTTTTCAGATTAAAAAGAGTATTTTAAAATGACAATAGGACCAACTGTACCTCTGAGGGCACGAGTCTTGGCCTAGTGAAGAACAGCGTATTTCAAAGGTGATTGGAACAGAATTGGGAGAAGCAAGGCATATGGAATTAGGAATAACAGTGGAAGGGTTTTCTACTGAAATGCACTTTGTCTTGACCTTTTATTCTCTTCGATTTCCTCAAAACAATATCCTTTCATTTAAATGGTGGATATCGAAGGGGCTGATATTTCACATAATAATAAAAGTATATTCCTCCATCAGTACTGTGTAGAGCACCATTTCCGATCTTCGCTGATAAAAGGTTGATCATATTATGATCTTAAGTGGCAATTGATTTCTCCAATTTGAAATATGTTAATTTTGAATAACTCTATCAATGTGGTGCATATAAATATTGACCTTAAGTTTCAACTGTACGAACACTTACCCATCCACTACTACTAAGACTAGCATTAGCATTGTAATTGCGTTTGCATGTTCTTGCTGATACTACAGAGTAAAGGATCATATTTCGAGCTCTCAGAGCTTCCGGCAGGAGGATCACTTCCGAATTCTTACAATCTATTGAAACATGTGAACAAGCTGCGCCAGTGCTGGTACAACCACCAGAACGCTGTTGTTTTTGATAACCAGGTGATCTTTGTTTGATATTTTTATTGAACAGTCAAGTATAGTCTAGGTTACTTACTGCTTCATGCATTGTTTTATATACTAATATTTTCTTTTGGTGATAAACAGTGCATGTATTGCCAATCCTTGTATTTTGAAGCTTGGTTTCGAATGGATGTTGCCTAAACTTTGGGGGTTTTCATGTATTTCCAATATTTTGTTCTTGTTCACTTCCTTAAAGATTCTATCTATTGCTTAACCTCCATTGCTTGTGTACGCATCAATTGACCTTTCAATATGTGTATGTTGAATAAAGTGATATTTCAATAAGGGCCTCTTCTCTTTGCCGTTTTCAAGCTGTTTTCGATTTTCGATTTTCCAAAATAGTGAAAATGCATTCTCTTTCCTATTTTTGAAAACGCGTTTTTGAAAACAAGTTTAAAATTTACAAAGAAAACCCAAAAACTACAAATTTGTCGTTTTTGGTGTTTTCAGTTATAATTTGGTCAAAATTTTCAAAATGCGTTTTCGTTGTTTTCAATAACTATCACCCCCTACCACCACCATTGCCGCCTGCAAAACACCACCAATCGCCGCAGCCACAACATCACCCCAACCAACACCACCGTCGCCAGAACCACCACCCCAGCCACCACACAATACACCACCACCACACAACCGCCAGATCACCAACCACAGCCACCACCACACAGTGCCACCACCATCACCAACACCAACCACGGCTACCATCACTACAAATTTTAAGTTTTCAATCTTAAGTTCACCTATAAAATCAGTGAGCTGTGGTTGAAATTGGGCTTGACCCATGGTTGCGTTACCACCAAAGGGAGAGGAAGGTGACCCATGTGGTCCGCGACCATGGGTTGAATGGACGTTGCTGGAGTCACAGATTTCTTCGGACTGTGCGAAACGGGATCACGACCCTCATTTCAATTAATTGTTGTTTGGACTAAATTGATGGCTGTTTCTGAGTCGTTCGGAGGTGGGCAGTCGACCGATGGTGGTTCGCGATGAAGACAGTGGTCGGAGGATGGGGTTCGAGTAGGTTACAAAGAGGAGAGAGAGAGAATTGGTGAAAGTAAATGCATTTTGGGATTTTTTTTTTTATTTTTCAAAACAATTTTTAAAAATAGCTAAAAGAACATGTTTTCAACCATATCAAAATGGACACTCAAAACACAAAATCCAAAATGAATTCAAAACAAAAAACACAAAACTGAAACACGAACAGAACAGTCCCTAAGCTTTTTTTCCTTTTTTTTTTTTTCCAATTTTATTGGTTTTATCACTTTTATTAGGAAGCACACTAACATAATTCGGTATCTATGGATTTNTTTAATGGATCTTATTGATTGTAACCTTTTAATAAGCTTGAAGCAGTATCTTTTATAAATGTTAGCAGATTATTTAATGGATCTTATTGATTGTAACCTTGCAGGATTGGGCAATGACTGTGATTTTCTTTGTTCTATCATTGACTGAAGTCTGTCAGCCTTTCCTCATTATTGTGGCTTCAGATGCAATTTCTCAATGGGAAGCTGAGTTCACACGACTGGCCCCATCCATTGCTGTCACAGTTTATAGCGGAAGCAGAGATGCGAGGAGAAGAATTAGGACATTTGAATTTTATGAGGAAGGGGGTTGCATGATGCTTCACGTACTCTTGTCTTCTCCAGAAGCTGTTTTTGAGGTATGGAGATTGCTTCAGCTTTCTTATTTTGATCTCAGGATCTTGGCTAATGTTTTTTGGGGTCAATTATTTTTTATAGCTGAAGTAAATTCTTGTGATTCCTGTTTTGTCTCTTTAAAGATTTCTGGTTACCATGTATTTTACTGTACTGTTTCTACATTTTTGGTTAAAATTGTAAAAAGATATAATTCAGTATTTATTTGTTCAGTATTTTGTTTTGTGGCTGTCTGTGGTCTTATGGTTATGTGGTTATGTCTTACTTTCTGTTTTGATTATTTTTGCAGGATTTAGACATACTGAAATACATAAGATGGGAAGCAGTTATAATTGATGAGTGCCAGCACTCTGGGATAGAAAATCATTGGGAACAAATTAAAATGCTACCTACAGATTCTAGGATACTTCTTTTCAATGGTCAAATAAAGGCAATTTTGTCCTCCTTGTCCTCAATCTTCTTGTTTATATTCAGGACACGTTTTGAATAATCTTTTTGAAATTTTCAGGATACTGTATCTGAGTATCTTAATCTACTATCATTGCTTGATTCTCATGATGATCTGGATAAATTTAGAGGCTTCAAGTCTGACACAATTGATAATCTTGGTAAACTAAAAGAGAGATTATCACATTTCATTGCTTACGGCAGCATTCCTGAGTTATCCAAGTTTGTGGAGTATTGGGTTCCTGTTCCAATCTCGAATTGCCAGCTTGAGCAGTACTGTGCCGCACTTCTTTCAAACTCTATTCCTCTTCGTTCTTGCTCAAAAAGTGATCCTGTTGGGGCCCTCCGTGATATTCTTTTTACTGTCCGAAAGGTTTGCTTTATCAATCTCACCATCTGCATCACTACATGATGTCGTTTTTCCCCTTCTCTTTTACACTTTAAAGTCAGTCACAACTCAAGCATGTGAATCCTAAATTTCATTTTTCTTCCAAATAGAAGTTCATGGCTATTGTAATGAACAAAGAGTACCTTATGGTGTTGGAAAATGGTACTCAGTAATTTTGACTGCTAAAACATGATATCAAACTTGCATGAAAACTTGGCTGTATAACCGTATGAAAATTATAAACACCAACTTTTTGTCTGTGTATTACACTGTTACCACTGAAATATCTTTTCTTTATTTTGATTCTTTTGCAAATAACAAGCACTTTGATATTTAGTTACATGTCATTTATTGATAGTGTTGCGATCATCCGTATCTCGTGGACTCCTCTGTTCAAGAAGGCTTGATAGCTGAGGGGCGTGCAAATGAGCTTTTGGATACTGGAATAAAAGCATGTGGCAAATTACAGCTTCTTGACATAATACTTTCAGAGATAAAAAATCAAGGACAACAAGTGCTCATACTTTTTCAGGTATACAACAATGGTTAGATTTAGATTAGATTAGATTCTGCGTAAGTCTTCTACTTAAGTTCATATCTTAGCTATGAGTCCCACCATTTTACATCTCGTATTCTCACCTCTGTTTAACACCCTGTGCTCCAGCATCTTTATTTTCATGTAGAACTCCAACATGTATCTTTTTATTGTTTTAATGTGACTTTCAATGGTTGCTTTTATTTTGACCAACAGACAATTGTTGGCTTAGGAGGGGCATCGATTGGAGATATATTGGATGATTTTATGCGTCAAAGATTTGGTCCGAATTCTTATGAACGTATTGATGCTAGAGTTGCCCCATCCAAGAAGCATGCTACTGTGAATCGTTTTAACAAGAAGGAAACTGGGCAGTTTGTTTTCTTACTAGGAAACCGTGCTTGTTCTTCAAGCATTAAGCTATCATCAGTGGATATTGTTATCATATATGATAGTGAGTGGAATCCAGCAAACGATTTGAGGGCGCTACAAAAGATATCCTTTGATTCAAAATTTGAGCAGATCAAAGTTTTTCGGTTATATTCATCCTGTACTGTTGAAGAAAAAGCCCTACTTCTGGCGAAGCAGGTTCTTAATCTTGATAACAATCTGCAAAACTTAAGCAGGACCACTAGCGACACTCTGCTCATGTGGGGTGCTTCTTATTTATTTAGCAAATTGGATGATTATCATGCTGAAAGCAGCCCTATATCTGTTTCAAACATTTCATCAGAGCAATTGCTTTTGAATGACACTACCAAGGAGCTCTTGGCCATACTTTTTGGAAGCTGTGATTCAGGTTGTATCATTTCAAAAGTTCAACTGGGTGTTGGACGTTACAATATAAATCTTCCCCTTCTTGGAGAGGGAAAAATTCAGTTGAAAGATGGAGAAGAGGCTCATGTTTTCTGGAGAAATTTGTTGGAGGGTAGAAATCCAAGGTGGAAGCATTCATGTGGGTTAACTCCACGTAATAGGAAAAGAGTTCAATTCTTTGATGGATTAAATAGGAATCCAGACACTGAGAGTGATGAAATTGGAAAGAAACGTCGAAAGGTGGCGAATGAAAATGTAGATCCAGACTCAATTGAAGTTGAACTCAAAGGGCATCAAATGACTCAGGCTGCTGGTTCTAAAGGAGGTAATAATAAGTGCCGAACTCTTGACTTTACCTACTGATTGTTAGTATTGTATCTTAAAATTAAGCTCGAGTGTACTAAACTGTTGTTAGGCAAGAAAGGCTTTAATAAATCAGATGCCTATTAATTGTGAAATTCCCCTGGTGATGCAGGGTCTTCTACAGCCGTAGCCACCAAGAAGTCCCAATCTTTGGAAGAACCAACTTCTTGTCGAATTGACAATGTTAATCCAGAAAGCAACCCAAATTTCATATCTGGTCAGAGCTCTTTCGATCCTGGAGTCCACGTAGACAAACCACAGGAAATAGTAACAGCATCCAATGAGCAGAAGAGCCTCCATATTTTACTAAAAGGAGAGATGGCGAGACTCTGCCAAATCCTTAAAGTTTCGGTACCATCTCTGGTTTCCCTTTTCTATGCTCGTTAATCCAAATGATATCAATTAGAGATTAAGGACTCTGCACTACTTGTTCTCTATTTTCATTTCTGTTGTGTCTTTTAACTAACAGTTTTTCTATTATAAAAATCAGAATATACAGATCAATTACTTAGTTTGATCCTCATACTTGAGGCTGCTGGGAGGGTGTTACACCATAGTTTGACAAGTTTTTGGTAGACCTTTGCTAGGTGTGTCTGACCACGGAACGTACATTGCTAATAGATTAAGAGCCCGTTTGAGCCCCATTTTTGGTGTAGAATGCATTTTGAAATAGTAGATTGACGGAGAATGTGTGGTTAAAAAATAAGGAAAAGTTTTGGGTTTACGTGTAATATTATTTTATTGAATAACATGTGGTTGAAAAGAATAGAGAAAAATGTATTTTGAAAAAAATGGGGATCAAACAAGGGCTAAGTCAAAGCTTCTACTTTTACGGAGATCGTCAAATTATATTGCCCGCTGAAACGGGATAAATACTTCCCCTGAATCCAGTCTGCCTTCAACATGTATATTTCTTGATTATTGTTATGTACAAAACCAGTATTTCACCATCTCAAGTTCTGAAGGTGCATGTTGTGCTGTATTATGCTGGCTTCTTGGATAGCGTTTCTTTTCCTACATGTAATACTTTGTATCTAGGTAGCAGATTCTATTGGAAGGTGTGGACGTGAGTGCACGAGATATTGGTGTTTTGAGTATTTGAGTTATGAGAGCACCTCTAATGTGTCAATATGCATGCTATAAATATTAGGTGTAATAAAACGCAACTAAGATTTGATATTCATTAGTTTACCGTGATAGAAAAGATTAATGCATGGAAATAAAAAAGGAAGTATGATTTAATAGGTAGGAATATTGTGAAACATTAATGAACATATTTTACGAGAGCGATGCTTCAAACAAAATGGTTGTCTTTTTGACATTAGTGTTGATGTGTTTACCAAAAATTAAAGGATCACGTCTCCTGTGTGCCAATTTCAAGCTTATGATCAGATGCATTTCATACTTGTCACTGTTCATATGCATCAATACATGGAGAGAGCCAATCTCCATTATACGATTGTGTGGCGTCTTCAAAACCATTATGACAGCTACATGAAGATTGCCATTCTCACCAGAAGCTGCTCGCATGTGCCAATTAGCAAATTAGCATTGTGTAATTCGTAATAATGACGAATTGGGGCACCCACCATTTTCTTCATTCTCTACATCCTTTAAACAAAGTAGGATCATGTGAATGGTCTTTTGTAAAACCCTAACATCTATAAATCGAAGTTGTTAGAGATAGATAAATTTACAAGTTTTTTGCTTTCTCCTTTACTTGAAATGGGAAAGGGGAAAGGGGAAGGATTTACAGAAGGGCAAATGGAGGATGATGGCAAAGGAATTTATTGGAAACTAATAGCGACAAGGAGTATAGGGGAATTCATTATGTTGTTGATTCCTTAAAGATCGTATTTGTAGTGATCGTGTAGGAGATTGTGGGTTAATTTTACTTTTAGATGTAGTTTATAGTTTGTTATGCGATTTGTAATTTGAGGACCATGGGCAATTTTATTGATCTATTTTATGTTTGTGTGTGAGTTACACTTTGATTTTTGTTAAATGTTCATTATGGATATTAAGATGGTTTATAATTTATAATAAGCATATCTTTGTACTTATATTCTTTTGAATTATTTAATTAGCTTGTCTTAAAGCTTGCGCCTCAAAATGCCTTGACTTTTGTGCTTTGTCTCGGGGAGTTAAAACACTTTCGTACCTAAATGAGCCTTTATAAACATTGGAGGGACGATAAAT
Source organism: Fraxinus quadrangulata (assembly GCA_903798255.1). Taxonomy (NCBI): domain Eukaryota; kingdom Viridiplantae; phylum Streptophyta; class Magnoliopsida; order Lamiales; family Oleaceae; genus Fraxinus; species Fraxinus quadrangulata. The sequence goes on from CAIGRB010054662.1 coordinate 42,756, forward strand.
TATTCATTCTACTTTTATATTTAACTCACCCCTTCACATGCAAGCTGAATTTATTTTTTCATGCTAAACATTCCTTGTGTTGCAATAACTCCATTGCTCTGTGGAATCAAACCTGGAGTTGTTCAGCTCATCGAAAGCTTGACATGTTTAGAATTTAAAAAATGGACGATGGAAATACTTGAAACCTTGAGCCTTTACTAGTGCATCTTCAATAAATTCTCTCACCCTAGGTCCAAATTTTCTTGACTAATGGAGGAAATGTATTGTTGAGTAATTCTAGTACTTTTTCATATTTCTCTTTTCTATGTGTAGTTGTAGAAATATTTTAATGTTGTACATTCTCTGTGAGGATAATTGTATGCACCACCATCATCCCTAAATGAATTGTTTTTTTGGTCAATTACATTTTCCAAAGAAGATATTGATAGGTAGTGTATAATAGATTTCTGTATATATACTGAATGAAGAACAAACAGAAAATTGAAAGGAATTACACTAGCTTGTGAGCATTCGAGAGGCTCACTCTCTCCCTCCATTGATACCCTTCTTTTTGGCTGCTCAATATGGAACTACCCTCCCTTATTTATATGGTGAAGCCTATACAACTTATTATATTAAGTTCCCATAATACCCCTATGTAAATGACAATTGAACTAACTACTAATTTGGGGTTCTATAAATACCGTGTCTTTGAAATTCACCTTGTCATCAAGGTGAGAACCTAGGCCAATTCCAGATTATCATACAACCTAACAATTTCCTTTGCAAATACCCCCATCACAGGTGATGTGGAAATTGAGTCTCTTTGTCCGAGGAGGTTGGCAGACTTATTTAAATCCACTATCACTAATATAGTGTCCATTAAAACTCCATAACCTGTCGCACCCCTTTGAGGGGTTTCTAAAAAATGAACCTGATCAATCAAAATTTAATGGTGAGTAGCCCCACAATCGATTGAAATCCGAACCTCTTGTCGTGCAATCTGCCCTTCTATGGTCTTTTGTGCCATTAATTCAACCTTCGAATTAATTAAAAATCCTAATGTATCACCAATCTCCACATTGTTATAAACGTTAAAACTCACTGCACCTTTGACGCCATCAACCAATCCAAAATACCATTGGTTTTCCCTGACTATTTCTCCTTTTATCAATTCTCTTAACTCCTCTTCTTCTTCTTTTTTTAAGCATTGTCCAATGGTGCCGTACCCATCACACTGGAGAGTTGAATTATTTTCCTTCATTTAAAATTTAGCACCGAAAAGCTGTTTGAAATTAGTGGAACTTGGTTTTGGAATTGATTGAACTGAATTGAAGTTAGTACCTGATTGCAGTAGATTAGTGTAATTGGGGCTTGAAATTGGACTAATCTGGGTTTTAGGGGTGTATGTAGTTGTTGGCTTCGGCTTGCTTGAGTGAAATTTTGTAGTCCTCCACTTGTTTTGCTACCTCCATACCATAGCCTAAACCTACCAGCTTCAACAATTTCTCCTTTGATCTTTTCCAGATTCAACCCATTAATAAAGATCCCTACCCCTATGTGCTCTGACTTCTCTTCCTCCTCATGCGATGGTGATGGAGACATGTGCGATTGACACCTCTTTTCTTTCATCAATGTCTCCAAGTTCACAAATTTCCAATGCTTCCATGTTGGAAATTCTTTCCCAATGGAGACCTTATTCATGCAAAACGAGCCAACATCAAAACCTTTAATTCTTCTCAAATCTGAATCGAACGGAGACAAGAAACCTATTGAAATTATGCCCATGCCTCTCCATCAAAGCAAGCGATAGAGGGTTCCACCTTTCCCTCTCGGACAACCGATTCGTTGAGAATATTCTCTCTGCCTTGGACACCCACAATCCGTATTTCTTCTGTAGAATATCGATATTTTTAGTTGTCCTTGCGAAATAATTCAGAATCATTTTCTTTGCCGAACTCTTGCATCACCCGTTAGAATTTCTCACGATTCTCCACGAAACTCTCCATCTTCTTTTCCAATTCTTTGTTCCAATTTGTTGCCATTGCCCTAGAATCTATGCTATGATACCGATCGATGATGTATAATGTATTTATGTGTATACAGTGAACGAAGAACAAATAGAAAATTGAAAGGAATTACACTATATTGTGAGCATTCGAGAGGCTGACTCCCTTTTGATACCCTTCTTTATGGTTGCCTAATATGGAACTACCATCTATTATTTATAGGGAAAAGCCTATACTACTTATTGCATTAAGTTCCCATAATACCCCTACGTAAATGGCAATTGAACTAACTACTAATTTGTTATCAGATACCCAGTTTGGTCGTTGACCCAGATAAATAAGGAGATTCCTAATTTTTGGTTCATCTCATGATACAATCTAAATAAAATTATTTCTCCAAAAAAAGAAAATTGAAAAAAAGAAAAAAAATAGCAAATGTGTATGTGTATATATGTATCTTCTTTCATGCTTTCTTAGTATTTCATAATTTGTCTACTATATTTCTCTACTTTTCAGATTTTATCTTTTGTCATGAGATTATGTCCTTATGTTTTTAGATTTATTGTTCTTAATTCTAAAATATATTTCTTTATATCTTATTCCTTTCTCACATCTCGTATTCTTAGATGTATATAATGCCTAAAATGAATTAACTAATAACATTTGTTCGACTCATTTTCTCTCCACACTATATTATCTTTAGAAATTGATCTATACAGATCATTTGTATCGCATGACAAAAAGTTACATATTTTTTTTTCTAATTCTTTCTTATTTTTTTATTCTTAAAATTTCCTCTTCATAACAAATATATAATGTTTTGAATAAATTATGGCTAATTATAATAAATTAGTGAAAAAAGAAAACATATTTTGGTTAGGATAACAGTTTCATATTTATTTGGTTAGTATTTAACATAAAAACTTCAGCGGTGCTGTTCTATTAAGCAAGTTAGTTGACATGGTGGTCTTAATTTCAAATCCTAAGTCCAGCACAATAATATTTTGTTGAAATGGACCAGTTTGCTAAGGAATGGCCGTCCAATTAAGCTGGTTTTTGACTATTTTCGGATGGTTATTGACCAGTTCTTGTGAAGAATGGTCCAGTGGTGTTACCCAACATGGTTCCATGGCAAATTGAAGATTTGTTTCTAGGAGGCCTTTTTTTGGAACATTATTCCGACTGTGGTGTGTGATCAAGAAAACCTTGTCTTCAACTTAAATATTGATTGTGAATTTGAAGATTTTGGAATGGTTTTCTTACTGTGCTGATGGAGAAGGTGTTTTGGTTAATATTCTTATACAGAATAGTTGACGATAACTTGGTTGTATGTATGCTTGGATGTGGAAGTAATGGTTTTAGCCTTAGGGGATATTGAAGCTGTAATAGATTGGTTGAAGTTTATATAATGGACATTTCAGTAGTTCTACTGATATGGTGGCTCTTCAACAGCTGATGTGGTGACTAGCTCTTTCGAAAGGCCAGATGTAAATCATTTAAATATTACCTTCAACATTTTCAAATGACTTTTTAGGCACTGAAATGCTTTGTTTAGGTTTCATCTCAGATTTAGATAATTCCGTGAAGGAAACACGAAGCAATTTACATACTTGATGTCTACTTTTCTCGATAGAAATTTGAACATATAGACAAAATTGAGAACAACTTTCTTTGAATGGAGCAGATGCCGTAGGACAAAAATTAACTGTCAAGCTGTCAAGTTCCATTATTTACAATATAAATGGAACTCTGATTTCTATATTCTTTATTCCAAGATATACGGTTCTACTGCTTTGTTTCTAAGATTTTAGGATTTAATAGTTCTGAGTCCTTTTTGGTAAGTCAACAAGGTAATTTAATTAGAATCAAGATTTCTAATATAAATATTCCACATATTGTTCCTTCGGGATTTATAGTGAAGCAGAAACTTTATATTGTATCCATGAGGAGTTCAAGGTCTAGTTGATTTTTGATCAATAGATAACAATAAAAATTTCATGTAATGAGATGGTAATGAAATGATTTTACGCTTGATTCTGGGCAGTTATTTTCTGTAGGGTCCCCTCTGCCCACACGCACAAAATGCCTTGATGCATGTGATCACAAGAATGTAGTGGTAGCTCCTCGAAATGATGAATTCACTTTGTAAACATGGCTGCTGCTTGTGAATATTTTTTCTTGACACAACTTTCTTGGGAAGAAACATATTGAACCTTTTTGCTGTTTCTAATGAAGTGAAGAAGAGTAAACAGAAATTTGAGAGGAGGAAAAAACTCAATTTTTATACTCGAGTTCTATAGAAAATGAAATTCTTGTTCCCATTTTATAGTTACTCAAATCGAAGGAAACCACTATTCTCTAACCGCATCAAATATCATCAAAACCTTAGTAATCTAACTGAAAATCAAATAAAATCCTAACTGCTTTCTTTTTTCATAATTTATGTTTTTAATATTCTGTTGTTTCTCCTTAGAATCTGCTTTGATTTTTCTGTTTGTTTTATACCATGATCTTTCTTTATTTGTTAAATGGTGTGTATAAATTCACTTTTCAATTTGGAATATATAGTTGTTCTTTTCCAAGAAATCAGAAGGAAGAAAATTCTTGTCAAGTATGTTGTAGGGTTTTCAAGTGCTAGCTACTGCATGCAAGAACCTTCGGAACTCTGCAACTTCATCGTGCTCTGATAAAATTCCCAGTTGTTTCTTTTACTATCTAATATGTTCGTATGGCATCAAATGCAGGGAGATGTCATGCATACAGTGGAAAGATTCCTTGAATATGTCATCAAGAATCACCATGTCAGTAATGAATCACCAACCATCATTCAGGCTTTCCAGATATCTCTGGTTAGTGTTTCAAACAACATTTAGTATATTACCTGTTTGAATGCCAATGTGTAAATCCACATCTCAAAATTTTAGTCAAGTTCACCAGTAAAGAAAATAAATTTTGAGATTCTTTATAATCCCAATGCGTTACATAGCAAAACTTTTGACTTATGCTGAAGCATTGAAACATCAATTTAGCGTGTGGTTGGGTGTGTGGGGGTATGGGTGGGGAGTGGGGGAATTCTCACCTCATCTATAAGAGGATAGGGCGTGCCTCTTAACTTGTTCTTTTCTCCAATCTCCAAGTTATTTCTTGTAAAATTGAATGTGTTTTGTCTTAGGACCAGTTAAATTGGGACATTAATTTTATTTTTATTTTTATTTTTTTTACACAGTTTTATTAGGGTTGGGTTGTGTCAAATGTTATGGGTTATGAAAAGGCTGTGCAAATGGCGAAGGCAGGTTGAGACTGGTTTTTGTTTAGGAGACAGGTATTTGAGTAGAAAATTGAGAAAAAGGACCAAACTTAAAGAGGTTAATCATAAATAAGGACTCTGGAGTAACTTGAAGTTTATAGGGTTTGGTTTAGAGCATAGACTATATGCAAGAAGCCAAACATGCTCTAAAGTTTTTTAGATTAGTAAAACTAAGGTGGAATACATGGAATGTCCTTTTAATCATAGTAAATATAAGGATGATAGTGGAGTTACAATATAGGATCATAGCATGCCAATAAGTGATTTTTGTAGGGATTTAGGTTCGATTAATGATATAGATGGGGATCTTGAGTAGGATGTAATACACACGATTGAAGTGTGTACGACGAAATTCTACATGGATTCTATCTTATTAGGTGTACGTGGTGAAAACAAAATTTTTACAACAATAGTCTTCTTTCTGGTATCAACTATCAAGTGTTGGGCTATAAGGGAAACAAAAAAAAAAAAAAAATTGTCCATAAAATGAACTTAGTGGAAATGAGTATGTTAAGGTGGATGTGTTTCCATCTAGAACGGAGAAAATAGGAGGCAAGAAAATATACAACAAGTGGAAGTGCGCTAACAGGAGAAAAGAGGGAAGGCAAGTGGAAGTGATAACAATTGAAGAAACGGGGAAGGACGACATATGTGATTGGGACGTATTTTGCAAGGATTTAAAGAAAGTCATCTCTCATGAGATATGCAATTCAAGTAGAATATGTTTGAAGAGGAAGAGGCAAACCAAACTTGACTGTAGTTTAATGTGTTTTCGATAGCTTAAAAAGGCTTAATTAGATATTTAGGCGTTTTATCTTTATAGGCGGGCTGTAAGCCTCAAGGCAAACTAATAAAGTAATTTACAATAATATAAAATATACTCATAATTAACCATAAACAATCTTCAAAAAATCCATAACAAAACAAATAAACAAAATAAAAAGTCTTACTTGGAAACCAACAAAAAACATATAAATACTGTAGTAAATAATTAGTTCTCAAATTAGTACTTACAAAACAAAATTATAATATAGTAATAGAAGTAGAAACAAATTAGAGATCTCTTATATTATCAGATTCATCACTATGAATAGGATCTTTAAGGAAATTGTCAACATCATCCTCCTCGTCACCATTAATGTCTTCTGATTCTTTGCCATCATCCTCCACTAGCAATCATGTATTCCCCTTCCCCTTCCCTTTCAGTGTGAAGACATAAAAGGAAAATAGAAGACCTGTAAAACATTCTAGATTATCAAGAGATAGCCCTAAAAGTTAAGAAGAGGATCACAAACAATATTATGATATACTAGTAGAAGTAGAAAACAACTTAAAGATCTCTTATATTATCACTATGAATAGAATGTTTTAAGTAAATTGTCAACATAATCCTCGTCACCATTGGTTTCTTGTCATTCTCTGCCATCATCTTCCACTAGCGATCATGTATTCTCCTTCCCCTATCCCTTCTCTGTAAAGACATAAAAAAGAAAATAAAAAACCCGTAAAACATTCTAGATTATCAAGAAATTGCCCAAAAAGCTAAGGCCAATAACAAATTGTCCAAAAAACACAAGACAAAGGGGTGAACATTTTAATCCCCTTGAGGTTTAGCCTTGAGAGGTAAGCCTCACTAATGGCCCTCAAGAAGTAAAGCTTTGAGGCGTTCTATAGGAGCCCCACTTGAGGCAGGAGGTGTGAGCTTCAAATATATTTTTTGTTTCGAAGGATTTGTTTGCATTGGATGTTCTGGTACATGTAGCAATTGTCAAATGGGAAATCTATGAACTCAATTTGATTATTCTTTGTAAGTATATGAACCTTGAATTCCTTCTTATTCTTGAGATAATAAAATAATGAAAAGGTAATACACAACCAGACTTGTGCTTTAATTTGGGCCTGCACATCAGTGGTTCTGAAGAAATTCAGTTGTCCTCTAGATGTAGAACCAAAAGTAGTTTATCTAATGTATCTTTAAAATTATTTTTGGAAACTTCTTATATACAGAACCTTTTTTGGGTTCTTTCTCCTTTGGAGTCCACGGTAGGAACTATCCTTACACTTTGGAATATTTCCTTGTTGGAGGCTACCCACTTATTGAACATGCAATATTCTTCCTATGTATCATTTGTCGTTCTCTTCTAGTTTCATGTACCAATGTAAATGAACATTCACAGATAAGTATAATGCAGTTTGATTCCTATACATATAATAGAGGGTTCTGGCCGTTGTATGCTGTGATATATGTGCATCTCTGTGCTGCTCTCAGAGACATAGGAAAAATTACTCTCTGATTATGCTTTTAGTTTATGAGTGATGATTCACTATGATTTTGATTGTTTCATTTCTATATGTACTGCTATTTTGTCAGTGTTGGATTGCAGCTTCAATCTTGAAACAGAAAATCGATAAGAAGGATTCACTCATGATAGCAAAACAGTTTCTGAATTATGGATGCACAGAAGAACAGGCAACCCATGTTTATTCGAAGATGCGATTGTTGAAGAAGATGTTTTTGCAGTGCTCAGAGAACAAAGAATCTAGAAAGGATTGGTTGTTATCGACAGAAGATGTCAGCAAAGAATCATGTAAAGCTGATTCAGGGATACCACAATTTTCAGCAGTTGACCTGCAAAGTGTGAAATCTGATATTGAAAGATCAGCAAATAAAGAGCCTTCCGGTTATCTGACTGTTTCAGAGCATAAAAAGCCAATGAATGACAAAGTTGCTGAATGTGAAATTGAAGAAAAGTTAAAGAAAATCCAGAAGAAGTGTGACAAGCGGTTGAAAATACTTATCCAGAAGCAGCAGGAAGATGTTAAGAAATTCCACAGAATTTGGGAGGAGAAAAGGGAGCGATTGGAGAACGAACACAAATTGGAGTCGGCCTGTATCCGGTCTATACACGGTCAAGGTTCAGTAGCAATCGACAAACTCAAGCTTTTGGATTCCGACTTTGCGAAGAAAATGGAAGAGTTCAAGCGCTTGAAGGACATGCACGTTAAAGATCTTGAGGCAAGTCAGTTATCTGCAAGGAGTTATGAGAGACAAAAGGCAGCCAGTTGGTTGGCCAGAGCAAAAGCCTGCCATAATGAACTTAAAGATGTTGATGAGTCAGTTGCATCTCAATCTAAAGACAAGGTTGGATGCTCTGAAGCCTGTGCACATAATATGATCTGTGCCCCTGAGAATGCTGCCCCCATTTTTAAACAGCACACTGAAGACACAAATCCTAACAAAGATGTGCATCTCATGCAAGGGAATGATGTAGCGCCATCTAATACTTGTGTCATTGCACATGCTGAGGCTGTAGGTAGTGCTGTGCCTACTGAAACTGCCGATCATCTGTTAAGTATAACTTCTGAAAGGGAGTTGGGGACATCTTCCTTTGAGAGAACATCCAAACTGCCCATTGAATTGATTCATTCCAGTCATACCACTGAAGAGATGGCTTCTGGATACTTGCCTGGTTCTGGAGAACTGGTTTCTGATGAAATTTTAATGGTTCCAGTGAGTGAAGAGATTCCAACAGAGGTGCCTGCAAATGTTTCTGAAGATGTGAGTTTTGTTCACCCTGTAGAACGTATTGATGTTTCCAATAAGAAGTGTGATAAAGGAGATATAAATGATTCCAATTTGTCTGATGATGTGAACCAGAGAGATGGTAATGAGTCAATCAATGGCTGTCTAAGTTTGGCAGAACAATCATTGTTACCTCCGACAGATACAGTTGCTCCTTCAGATGGTTATTTGCCCCGAAGTAATGTAATATCCTATTCCTTTCTGAATTGTCTACATTTCTGCTATTTTATCTCGTTTTCCCGTCCGCAATGCACCAAAGAGTAACTCATCTTTCACCAAGTTACGGTATCCTATAAAAAATAGACCGTCTAAAATAGTTTTCTAGATTGATAGTGCTAGTATTGGTTATTTTGGAGAAGTGTCTTTAAATAATCTTAGGACTGGCTATTCAACACGTATTGATATTCTTGAACGTGTATTTATTCCTGCAGCCCTTGATTTAGTAACAAATTTGAGCGGGAGGGTGGATCTATTTCAGCTTAGAATGTGCTTTTTTTTACCCTGGCAGACTTCCCCGAGCTTCTTACAAATCTAACTATAGAATTACAACTAATAAAAATATGCCATTTGATCAGGTACTACTAGAAAGTTCATCTGGGGAATTTCGAGACGAAGATGCACCAGTCTCAGAAAATCAAAGTGCTTTGCAGGTTGAAGTTGCAATCTCCAAACATACTGACTCTGAAACCCCTGCACCGTCTAATGATCATCTTCCAGAATATCAAAGTACTGTGCAGGTTGAAGATGGAACCTCGGATTGTATCGACTCTGAACCGCCTACAGAGTCTAATCAGGCACCGGTGACTGAGAATCATGAACAGCTGCAGCCAGATTGCATTGATGTATCTCTCAGCTGTGATCAAACACTGGCTACTGAAGTTGAACATGAAAACCATGATAGAGAAAGAATCCTAATTCCAGAAACTTCTCCTCAATTATCTGGGGAACCGGAATCGCTTCCATATCAAATCACATCTCAAAGTGGGCAAGATTTGGTAGAGCATCCTCCAGTTGCTCTCATGGGTTCAACTCTTGATTTAGGATTACTTTGTCAAGTTGATCACGTGCCAAATGGTGAGTTGTTTGCTTTCTCCCAAAGTAATGCGTCTATGCCCCAAGCTGTAGTAAATACAGCTGAACTTCCAAATCAAGTTCTTCTGCAATCTGAAGTAGATTTATCTAATGCTCGCGGATCTGGCAACCTTACATCTCAGCCTGCTCATCAAGTCCCCACTTGGTATCCAACTCCATCTTTGCATGCTGAACCACTTCAAAATGAATTATTAAGGATCGGTAAAGAGACAGAAAAGGCAGTTAAAGTTCATGAAGATTTGGTTAGTATCTGAATTGCTTCGTAATCACATAATAAGTTTGTTTTGTATGTTCTGATTCTACTAGACATCTCTCGTTTTGCAGAAGTTATTGCTGAAATCTGAGTGTGAGAAGGAGATACAGGAAGTTATTGCTCAAATACAAAATAAATACGAGGCAAAACTTCATGATGCTGAAACAGCATTTCTGCTTAAAAAGAATGAACTTGATAAGAATCATAATAAAGTTCTTATGAATAGAATATTGGCTGAGGCTTTCAGATCAAAGTGTTTGGATCTCAGGCCTCCTGGGCCTCCGGGAATGCAGCTAGGTAATAATTCCTCAGTGATACCCTTTTAAAATCGCAAGTAATCTTTTCATAGTTTAGAATTTTGCTATCTGAGTTGAGCTTGTGATTTTAACATGAGTTTAGCATGCTCAGAATTCTCAATACCATGTCTGTGTGAACTACTGATGAAAATCCTTTTTCCACCTATATATTCAAACTTAATAGGCATTAGAGATGGGCTACAAAGACTGCCATGTTGAAAGAGTTCTACTGTGAACTTCCATTTGTAAATGGCATATATCAAGGTTAACCTAGTTGTCTCAGTTAACCTGCTCCAACCAATTCCCCAAAAGAGTGGATGGTAGTGTAGTTTGTATTGGTAAATTGGACGTCTGGGGTTGAAAATATTTGCTTGCTAAACAATCCATGATTCCAAGGATTGATGGGTTTGCTTGCTGGGCTAACAGCATGCATCCGATAGGTTGCCCATGTAAATTACATAGTGATAAGACAGCTCAAGCTGTGAGTTTGAATAAACTGATATGGGAATGCTAAAATTTTAATACTAATAGGTTACATTTGGTACATATTATATAGAATTGGGAGAATAGGATTAGGAGGGATATTAGGGTGGATTGTTCTAATATGGTGTTTGGTGCTACATCGTAATAGAAAAATGTACAGTTGTTGGAAAATAAAAAAAATAATTGCAATATTTCTTTTATTTAAATAAAAATTATTTTTCGTACTTATAAGTAATTTTACCCGTAAGCGGTTTATTACTTCATATATAATTTTTTTACTTCTAAGTAAACTCTTTTCTTATCTGTGTATTTTCCTTGCGACTTTTATCTCTCATGAGTAAATTTTTTTACGTATAAATTTTTTTTACATAAAAGTTATTTTAAACTTATTAGTAATATTTATAACTTAAGTGAATTTTATTCATAATAAATTATTTTTCTAATACGCAAATTTTTTAATTAAAGATGATTTTCTGCTTATAAGTGGTTTTTTACTTGTACATAAGTTTTACTTGAAAATGATTTTCTTACTTATAACTTAAATTTTTACTTACAATTTTTTTTTTTAGTTATAAGTTATTCTTTCACTTATCAGTGAAATATTTAGTTTCTATTTACTTGTAAGTTTACGTATTTCAATTTAACTATATATTTTTTTAATTATAAATGGTGAATGAATAATACGTGTCTAAACCCACCTATATTGTGTATTAATTTTATACAGTGATTAAAAGAGGATAACCCTCCTAGATTAATTTAATCAGGTACCAAATGCCATATAAGATTAGATGAGATTACATTAGTCCTTATATGGTCTAATACGGCGCATCAAATGTGCCCATCGATGGCGAAGACCATAAAGGGCATGGTCTTGAATGCCACATGTTTGACTGGATTTAGTTATACAAGTTTTGGTGCATATGATAATTGTAAATGCAATGGTGGGTCACTATTCTGAGTAGTAAAGTATAACTTTGTCATCTTTGTGGAAATGAAAATCATCTTAAATACATGGATCTTATTACATGTACATCAAGATTTACATAATGCTGCATGACACTCTACTATTTGCCAGTTTAAAACATAATCAACTTTTTTATCCAATATTTTCTCTCCACATCATATTATGTAATCAATTATGTACAAGTAGCAAAATTCTAATATATATATATATATATAATTTTTTTTATTTTTTTATGTTCGGAATCTGCAGAACCAGGTGTCCACCACCATGTGCAAGATCCCCTTGTTGCTTTCTAGCTAGGTTTTGGGTCAACTAAATTGTATTCCAGTTTTACTCAATATCGTTCGTTTCTTTTTATATTAGCTAGCTATCTATAAAATTGTCCGACTAATTAAAGTGATGCATTTTTGTATGCACTCGGAGAGTAGAACTGGGGTCTCATGGTCTTATTCTATTTGCAGCTATGTCTTCCAGTTTCATGCAGCAGCTGCAGCAGCTATCAATGCAACGCCCTGTGAGACACCCAGTATCTTCAGTTTCCCAACCTCAGACTATGGTTCCAACTGTACAGGCTTCACAACAGCTACCACTGCCAAATTCTACTGCACCATCCCCCGTATTTGTTTCTTCTTCGAGACGCCAACCTCGGATTGTGGCTCCAACTGTACAAGCTGCACATCAGCCATCGCTGCCACACTCTGCAGGACCTCCCCCCGGCTTTGTTTCTTCTTCGGGTTGCCAACCTGCTGCCAGCCAGCATAATCCCACACCTGCTGTACAAACTGTACGCCATGCATCAGCTCGTTTGTCAGGCTTACCAACCAGACCCCCACGCATAAGTGCCATCACACCTTCCACGGGTAATCTGCGCGTAGGGGAGGTCCGTTCTCCTGCCCCACATCTTCAACCTTTCCGGCCTTCAACATCTGCCTCTGCAGCCAGTCTCCCTTCGCATTCACAAGCTACGCCATCTCCATTTTCTCAGCACACGCCTCAACGAACACCACAATCTCAGGTGCCGCCACTGCCACAACAGCTGCCATTGCCGACAACGAATCCCATTTCTCGTAATAGACCACAGCCTGAAAGTAGGCTGTCAGCTCCTAACTCGTCTCAATCTGCTGTTCAGTTGCTTATGGACATGGATCATCGACCTCGTGTACATGGACATAATACTTTTGCATCTTTACCAGATGGTACAAATTTTGGTTCGTTGGAACAGTCTAACCTTGAAACGCTTGGTAATGCTCATGGTACCCTTCCCTCTTCAGTTGCTACCGCAGACGTCGTTTGTTTGTCTGATGAGGACTGATGTTTCAGACTTCAGAGAACTATACAACGACCAACTTCATGTAGATGGAATTTTACAATGCTAACTTGGAAGGCATGATCATTTCGAAGCGGAATTTACTAAACTAACTGCAGGGGTTCGAGTTATTTTTCATTGATAATAACCAAAAATGTGCGGCTTCAATTGCCAAAGCACTACTTTCTCTGTAGGGTTATTTGATTCGCGCTTTATCTTTAGGATTTGAATTGACAGTTATGCTTTGCCGTATAATATTCATATCGGCTAATATTATGCATTTTAAGGGGTAATAGCAGAAAATTCATGTTTGGTCGAGTTGAGAAGGCCTCCAACGCTCGTATGACTTGTGGTCTCTCAACGTTTTGCAAGTCCGCAATTATAACAATTACTGTCCTTGTGTTACTCGTCCATTGGACTGCCAGGTCTAGTGTACACCGTATGTTTTTACGTGTATTTATGAAAATCAGTTAGTTTCTCGACTCTGACTTTAGTAAGTTTTTCGAGTGATTTAGACTACACGTTTTGTAATTCTGTTTATTTTTTAACTTGTCGAAAATTGGTAGTGGAATTGGTCTGACCAAGAAAACTTGCTTGATAGGTTTGAGTACCCGTTATGACTTATGAGGTTCTTTAAAGTATCGATTTTGATCTTTTATGGGGGAACGATTTTGGATGACTTTTAAGAGTTGTGTTTAAAAAAGGTTCAACACAAGTTTGGAAGTTTGTTATCTATCAATTCTAAGAGTTTATTATCTATTAATTCTCACATACATATCGAAATTTTTTATTTATTAATTTTTTGTATGATTTTTTAATTTTTTTTTACTCATAATTGTTATTTTATTTAAAAGTAATTCATTTATATATAAGTTTATCTTTAACTTAAAAAGTGAAATGTTTACTTATAATTAAAATTTTAAGTTATAAGTTAATTTTGAATATTATTTTAGACGTAAGTGAATCTTTTACTTATAAGTTAACTTTTAATTTATAAGTGAATTTGTCTATATTATTATTTTACTTTATAAGCAATTTTTCACAAAAGTAAATATTTCACTTATAAGTAAATTTTTTAGTTATAAAAGTAATTTTTTGCTTATAATTTTTTTTTTAATTATTGTATTTTTATTTAGAAGTAAGTTTTGAACATAATATCTTGGTTAAAATTATTATTTTATAGAGTTTAAAGTAGGAAGAATTTGAGACAGTCAAAATCACCGACTTGGTTGGATGAGAAACACAACTAAAATTACGCTTCTGGTTTTGGATGATTTAGTGCCCCAAAAAAAAAAATCAAAATCAAAATCAATGCCCAAAAATTTGAAGGGCACCGACTTTTTCAACATTTCATAAACGGTGTCATCCAAAAATGATCAAAATGGGTGAAAGAATAACTTAGGCCCTAAAGTATCTCTGACAACTGATACTCAATGTCTTGGTTGATTAGTTTACGAGATTCACTAGCCTTCGTGCCTGAAGTGTGTCAAGGGTCTTGAGGAGAAAAAATAAAAAATTCAATTCATGCCACCCTTTTTTGTGAAACAATTTTTTTCCCTTTCTTTTGCTTTTGTTTTTGTTTATATACATGTTTCGTGTTTGTTTTTGTCGACTGGACAATGCTGAATCCAACACAACCAACGATAAAAGATGCATTGCCATTTAGCAAGAACACTTAAAGTCGATTTACCCTCTTCCATCGGAGCCTCAAACCCGATCAAAATTTAAAATATAAATCATTTTCTTGATAGCACAAAGAATATCACGTACTTTTAAGTTATAATTTCCCATTTTTTGCATGGGAGCAAAAGAATTGAAAATTCAAACCAGGCACCAATACAAAAGACTATTGATATTAAGGGTGTGTTTGAATGGAAAACTTTTCATGGAAAATGATATTTTTCCACTCAAATTTCAACTTTTTGAGTGTTTCATTGCCATTTTTTTCATAGAAAGTATTCTCTTTTGAGTGTCTCCTTTTTTCATTTTTTTTTTTGGAGGGTTGGTTTTTGTTTTCCTCAAAACATGAAAAATAGACATTTTCCATGCCAATCAACCGAAATTGAAAAAGAAGTCTAGTGCATGCACTACCGAATTATAAGATTATCAGTTTTTCATACTTCTGAAATTAAAAGAAACTTGCCACTTGAAAAAATAAATTTTAAACCTAAAGAGAAAAGTTGAATGCGAGATGAAGAGTTAAATCTGATTCTAAAATGTTTTAAGACACCACTTAAATATGAAAACAGTAATTAACATATAAAAATTGAATTAGTCCTCTTGATCATTAGTGTTAACCTCGAAAAATGGCTCCGACTCATGGCCAACAGGATAAGTCTTCACGTCAGCTTTTCCTGCATACGTGGTACGTCGTTAGTAGCTCGTGGCCTTTCCCCGAGGGGTTGAAAGCGGCCGCAAGCACTTCGATGATCAAGTCAGTTTATAGTTCAATCGGAAAAGGTTCACCGGAGGTGGAACGCCGATCGGGAAGTGGTTGAAAAAGTACCATAATAAAGTGACAATATCAAAGGGAAGAGATTGATACTCAAATACGCAATGCAGTAGAAGAAAATCGGGTTCGAATTCTTCTTCTAGCATATGGAGGGGGTATTTATACCAAGAACATGAAGAGGAGAGTCGTTGGATGCGGTGACACGTGTTATCGGATCCTCCAGGTCCGTCTTATCCTATGTGTCAATTCGTCTCTCCATAGGTTGGCTGGCATTGATTATCTCTGACAAGAGCAGTTGAATTAACCGTTTGGGTCCTGCCATGCATCCCATCAGTCAGAGATTTGACTTTGAAAAGATCTTTGTACAAAAGATCTTTTGCTGGGGCGAGGCAGGTGCGGAGTTGTGGAAGCGGAGTACGGGCATTTACATCCGCAGTGTATCACAGATGAGTGGTTCCTTTGTTGGCGTACGTTCAGTTTGCCCCCAATGTAATCACTTCGACTTATGAAATCAGTTCGTCCCATGTGCAATCACTTCGACTGACGCGTAGCGTGATGTGGACCACCTCCACTAGCACGTGGAGGATGAAGTGGCGGGCCTGACATGGGCCTGTAACAATAGTCCCACAAGTCCATGTATGGATATTCATATAGTACAAGGACTTTTAGTCTTAATTGCTGGAGTGCATGGGACGAATGTCGGAGGCAGGAAGTTGAATGGTGAACGTCAATGATGTCGTCGAAGTGTTGATACGAAGTGACTAGCGATGCGGCCGAAGTGACGATAGCTAACAGCCCTATGGAAAGCCATTACAGCGTAAGACGGGACCGAGGCGACAGGAGACGGCAATCAAGGGAAGTTGTTGCAACATGTAGCCGGTGCAGCCGAGGCGACAGGAGTTGACAACTCTAAAGGGAGTTGTTGCAACATCAGATTCTGCCTTGGCCGAAGTGATAGTGTTTGGCAACTCTTTGCCGAGCTGTTGCAACATGTAGCCGGTGCAGCCGAGGCGACATGAGTTGACAACTCTAAAAGGAGTTGTTGCAACATTAGATTCTGCCTGGTTGAAGTGACAGTGGTTGGCAACTACTTGCAGAGCTGTTGCAACATGTAGCCAGTGTAGCCGAGGCAACAGGAGTTGGCAACTCTAAGGGGAGTTGTTGCAACATCCGATTCTGCCTGGTCACAGTGGCAGTGGTTGGCAACTCTTTGCAGAGTTGTTGCAACATGTAGCCGAGGCGACATGAGTTAGCAACTCTAAGGGGAGTTGTTAAAACATCAGATTCTGCTTGGTCGAAGTGACAGTAATTGGTAACTCTTTGCAGAGCTGTTGCAACATGTAGCCGGTGCAGCCGAGGTGACAGGAGTTGGCAACTAGGGGAGTTGTTGCAATATCAGATTCTGCCGACCGAAGTGATAGTGGTTGACAACTTTTTGCAGAGCTGTTGCAACATGTAGTCGGTGTAGCCGAGGGGACAGGAGTTGGCAACTCTAAAGAGAGTTGTTGCAACATCAGATTCTGCCTGGCCGAAGTAACAGTGGTTGGCAACTCTTTGCGGAGCTGTTGCAACATGAAGCCTTAAGAGGCGAAGTGACGGATCTGGAGAAATTCTTGAACTTAGTGCTAATGATTTGACAGCTTTCGCATTTTTCCAAGACACGTCAATAGGGCATCTGCCTGCTTCCAAGACACGTCTCATTTGCCATAAATGGTAATGATGGCGACGGTTTCAATTCCTAGGGGAGACGTGTTTATGCTGTGCATGAGATTTACTGCCTCATCAGGATCGTTGATTTTGGTGATCTTTGGTTTCAACGGTGATCCTAGAATCTTAGCCCTGGACGGCTTGGATGTGATGGATTTGATCTAACGACTGGGATGGCCCTTAGGACTCCTATATAAAGCCCAAACCTTTCGTTTTGAACCTTTGTACTTTTGCTAGAATCTCCAACTCTCTAAAACATCCTTGTCCATCCCTTTTTCGGCGAGCAGTCATAATTCCTGCGACTGTCGCACAAACTCCGACAAGGGACAGATTCGCTTCGTGGAACTAGGTAACAATCGCGTCTCACATCTCCTTTATCTTTTAAGAATCCTGCTAAAAATCACTAAATGGCAAGCGAACAATCTGTTAACGCTTTTAGGAATGAGGAGGGGAGTTCTGCTCTGAGGGAGCCCATGTTAGTGTCCTCGGACGAATTAAGTAAGGCCATTAGGGCCGGGGAAAACATTTGGAGACAACCAGCTTCTCCCGTGGATACTTCGGTTCAATGGGGGGCTTCGAACTATCCATCCAAGACTACTTCGAAAACCTTAGAGAAGTGTAGGCTAGTTTTTAGGATACCTGTCAACATCGAGCTTATAGTCCCCGAGTTGAGCGAGAGGGCTTGTTATCCGAGGCCGGGATGTGTGGCGGTAAGTGAGAACCTTTTCAGGGCGAGCCTTAGGCTACCTTTTCATCCCTTCTTTAGGTTAGTTCTCCGCTCCTACGGGTTGGCCCCGATCCAACTCAACCCGAACGCCTAGTCCCACATGGTTGGGACGTGGATGTTGTGGCGTAGGGTCAACTTAGACCTAGATATGCCCTTTAGTGTTTTTCACTCCATCTTTCTTCCCAAGTGTGTAGTCGGGGTGAGAAAAGTAAGGGGTGGTATTACTTAGCTCCTTGAGGGTCCTACTATCCATTTATAGTAGGGTTGCCATCCTCTGTCAAAGGATGGAGGAGTTCGTGGCTCTGGGCAGCCGGGAGGTGGGACACCATGGAAAATGACCCTATAGCGCTCCTTACAATCCCAATATCTTTCTCCACTACCAGTAAGTTTAGCTCCCGAGTTGATTTACTTGACCAGTCTTTCTTATGGTTTTAATATTTTCATTGTTTGCAGGTTCTCTCCCGAGGTGTGAGATCTCTGAGGAGGAGTGGGACATCATCAGTCAACTTTATCAGATGTCTCACCTGAAGAGGAGTTATAATGAGCTAATTGATCAGAACATATCGTTCACATTGCACGGACTGATGGCGAATCAAGGTAAAGATATCAGCTCGACTCTTTATCAGGATATCTTCATTTCTCGACACTTAACCAATATTCCTTTCCCATAGGTGATTTCAACAAGAAATAGTGCTGAGGCCTGACTTCGCCTCCATCAGCCAGAGTGTTGCAGAGGCCAGAACGTTGAAAATAAGCTCGGCTGCTTATAAGAAGCACTCTGAGAGGCTTTTTTCCCTCAGCAAGGCTCAACAGTCGGCTGAGGAAGACGAGGTAGAGGAAGGAGCCTCCCTCGTGAAAAGAAAAAGGGGATCTGCCTCTGCTTCTGACATGAAGCCTCCTCCCCCATAGAATACTGGGGTGACCATCGCGACCCCGTCGATGATCCCCAAGGCCGTAGTGCCTATTACTGCGTACATGGGCGAGAGGCCCACTAGAAAGAGGCTAAAGAAGCATGTCACCACTTCCTCGACTCGAAATAAGGTGATTGATTTTTTTGGGGAGCAAGGATGAAGACCTCTCCTAGGAGGTATTGGAGATGCTATCTCCGGAAACCGCTACCGTCGCCCGAGTCCACAATAAGTATTGGACCTGGGCCTAGCAAGATCATGCCACCTCATGAGAGATCGAGGATCTTTTGGCTGCCAATAATGCCTGCGTGGCCAGGGCTCTGAGTATGGGCACCGTGGCGGAGGACCTAGTCTGAGGGCTTCGCAAGAAAAACGAAGAGCTGGAGAAAAAAACTCGTCAAACTGGGAGGCAGAGGTGGCAAAGGCCAAGAAGGAGGCTGATGAGACTGAGGAGAAGTGGGTCGTGGTCCCCTGCAAATTAGACTAGGCCGAGGTCCAGGTGAATCAGCTCAAGAACGAGCTATATGAGTCGGCTTCCCATGTGGCAGCTTTGACAAAAAGAGTTGATCAGCCAATGACCACCAGAGAATCACCTCGGAGGCTCTGGTCGAGGCTAATAAGCAAAAAGCTAAACTGATGATGCTTTCTAAGGCCCAACCAGAAGAAATTGAGTCTCTAAAGGTCGAAGTGAAGACGATTGGAGAGGTGGAAGTCGAAGACTACAAAGCCAATTTTGATAAGACCAATGAGTATGACCACTTCGCCAACTACTAGTCTTCATGGAGTGCCCAGGAGATCATGTCTCAGCTGCGAGATAGGCATCCGGAGCTCGACATCAACTTTCTGGAGGAAGATTTCGACTGGTGTTGGAAGAGGAGGCGGAGGAGGAGGCCCCTCAGGAAGAAGTGGGGGTATGAGCAATTGTTAGCATAGATTAAGCCTTGTATCCCTTGTACTTGGCTTCGGCCCAATCTTATTAATGGAAGTAGCCAATGAACAAAGTAATAACGCATCGGCCTCGCTTAACCACTTAAAAAAATGGAAGTAACCAATGAACCAAGTAACAACGCATTGACCTTGCTTAACCACTTAAGAAAATGGAAGTAGAAAATGAACAAGTAATAACGTGTCGGCCTTGCTTAACCACTTAAGAAAATGAAAGTAGCCAATGAACAAGTAATAACGTATCGACCTTGCTTAACCACCTTAAGAAAATGGAAGTAGCCAATAAACAAGTAACAACACATTGGCCTTGCTTAACCATTTAAGAAAATGGATGTAGTCAATGAACCTAGTATTCTGCCTCATCAGAGACGGCACCGCATCGCCTCTGACTAGGCTAACGTCCTTGGAGGTGACCCCTTTGGAGGAGCTTGCACCTCGGCTATGTTATTTTGATACGTGTACTTTCTGTTTCATCAAAGATGGCATCCGCACCGCCTCTGACTACGCAGATGTCCTTGGAGGTGATCCATTTGGAGGAGTTCGCACCTCGGCAAAGTTGTTTTGATACGTCACTTTTTGTTTCATCAAAGATGGCACCCGCACCGCCTCTGACTACACAGATGTCCTTAGAGGTGACCCCTTTGGAGGAGTTCGCACCTCGACAAGGTTGTTTTGATAGTGCACTTTCTGTTTCATCAAAGATGGCACTCGCACTACCTCTGACTACGCAGATGTCCTTGGAGGTGACCCCTTTGGAGGAGCTTGCACCTTGACAATGTTGTTTTGATACGTGCACTTTATGTTTCATCAAAGATGACACCCGTACCACCTTTGACTACACAGACGTCCTTGGAGGTGACCTCTTTAGAGGAGCTTGCACCTCGACAATGTTGTTTTGATATCTCAATGCATGAGCGTGGTGAAACAAAATATTCATTCATTTGATGGCAATATTTACAAAGTTACAAGCTACCTACTGGTGGTACTTCGTTAGGTGCTCGATGTTCAAGGGGTGAGGCATCACTTTTCTTTCCAGGTCCTCTATTTTGTATGTATCAGGCCTGACCTCTTCAACAATTCGATATGGACCTTTCCAGTTAGGGCCCAAGGTTCTTGTGCTAGGGTCTTTGGTTGATGGGAATACCCTGCGGAGGACCGATCTTTGATGCGAAAGATCATTTTCCTTACTTTGGCATTATAGTATCGCACCATTTTACGCTGGTAAGAGGCGAGCTTGGTTTGAGAATCATCTTTCCTTTCTTCAAGGAAATCCAGTTCGAGTCTTCTTAACTCGTCATTCGCCACCTCATTGAAGTGGATGCGACGAGGAGAGAGAAGGCCAACTTCTACAGGGCTCATGGCCCCAGCGCGTGGCTATTTTGCAGGTAGTTTTGATGGCCCAGAGGACTTGAGGGAGGTCATCTGCCCAAGCCCCTTTGGAAGCGTCCAGCTTCCTTTTCAGTGTGAGTTTTATGGTCTTATTGACCGCCTCAACTTGGCCATTTGCCTGTGGATGATGAGGTGAAGAGAAATACTTCCTGATTCCGAGCATATTGCATAAGTTCCAGATCTTTCTGTTGTCGAATTGTCTGCCATTGTTTGAGACCAGAGAATGAGGTATGGCGAGCCGGCATAATATGTTCTTCCAGGGGAATTTGGAGGTATTTTCTTCGGTAATCTTGGAAAGAGGCTCTGCATCTACCCATTTGGTGAAGTAATCAACAGCAACGAGGGCGAAGCAAGCGCTTGCTCTTCCTTTGGGCAAGGGGCCAATGAAATCCACGTCCCATTTGGTAAACGGCTAGGGGCTATATACAACAGTGAGTTCCTGAGATGGTTGCCTCTGTTCATAGGAGAAGCGTTGGCACTTGTCACATTTGTGTACGAAAACAATGGCGTCCATTTTCAGGATCGGCCGTTAATACCCTTGCCTAAGTATTTTGTGTGCCAAGGCTGGTCCGCCAGAGTGATTCCCACAAACGCTCTCATGCACTTCTCTAAGGATGTAATTCGCCTCTTTTCCCCCTGTGCATCTGAGAGGAGAAATCGCGTTTATATAAAATATCATCTTGTAGGATAAAGTGAGCAACTCTTCTTTAGTTCCTTTTTCTAGCTCTTTTCTGACTTGTAGAACCCTTGATTCTTTTAGGGGGTCTACTGGGAACGATTCCAGTTCTTTCGTTAGTGTAATTTGTGATTCCCCTGGGATCCAACACTTCCAAAGATATTTCAGATCTGGCCTCCGCCATGATAATGTCTCGTATTGGAGGTTGCCTTTCTTCAGGGGCCTCCGACATCTCAGCATCTAGTATCATGTTAACTCGAGGCTCTACTTTTCTCAGGAAATTAAGATAGCATTCCCTGGATCCCATCTGATCGCCTCGTAAAGTGGCGATTCCTCGCTCCGTGGGGAACTTCATGCAGAGGTGATGGATGGAAGTGACTGTGCACAGTTCTTTCAGGGCTGGTCTCACCAGAACTCCATGATAAGAGGATCGACGATCAACAACCAAAAATTTCATGAAGTGATGTGCCACCTGGGGCAAAGCCTCCATTTCAACAGCTAAAGTAATCTTACCTCTAGAAATGATACCGTCTCCAGTAAATCCGTAGAGGGGCGAGTCCATCGACGTTAGCTCTTGATCTACTATCATTTTGTCAAAAGTCGTGCCAAATAGGATATTGACCGAGCTGCCATTATCCACCAACATGCGTTTCAGCCTGTTGCGGGCCACTACGGCTCTGACCACCAAGGCATCACAGTGCGGAAAGTGCAAACTAGCCGCATCTTCCTAGGTGAATGTGATAGGTTCTGTGGTTCCTCTTGAGGATTAGCTCACTATATAACTCGCCATTGGTTGGCTCTTCACCTCTCTGGTATAGTTCTTCCGCGTATTCTTTGATTCTCCTCTTATATGGGGCCCTCCAATGATGGTGTTAATTTTTCGAATGGGTTGCTGCTCATTCGAAATGGTCGGGTCCCTCCTAGGCGTTGTCCACTTCGAGGCCTCTCCCTTTCGTTGTCTCTGTCATTGCAAGACGAATGTCGCCTCATTTCACCTCTCCTTGGGG
Source organism: Fraxinus quadrangulata (assembly GCA_903798255.1). Classification (NCBI taxonomy): domain Eukaryota; kingdom Viridiplantae; phylum Streptophyta; class Magnoliopsida; order Lamiales; family Oleaceae; genus Fraxinus; species Fraxinus quadrangulata. Next base: position 65,839 of record CAIGRB010054662.1, read on the forward strand.
AGTTCCTCTGTGTGTGATCTTGATAACGGTTATCCTTCATGTTGCGAGGGTTACTTGTAGGCTGAGGTACATTTCTGCATTCGCTTGTATCATGGTTGTAGTAGCGATGGAAGGCGCAATACGGTCGCAGTTCTTCCGATTGCCTATCTCTAGGCCTACCGCTTCGTCATCTATTTCTAGAGGTTTAAGGTCGTCCAGCGTTCCTGACCGGGTTGTCTGTGTTGGGTCCAACATTTTCATAAGCCAAGGTTGAGATCGCATTCAGTATAGCAGTGGCCAGCGCTTGTCCCGAAATGGGAGCCATAACATGTCTGGCTTGAGTCCATTACTGGCTCACTATTTGAGAGGTAGATCCTCTACCCATCTGCCTCTGAGGCGGTGGGAGTCCTTGGGCATCTCTGTTCCTGTGGTCAATCATTTCTTCGTTAACAATCTCAACTTTCATCATTTTCACCAACTTGTCATATGTCAAAGGGTTCCTGCTTCGGACATCTATCCAGAACAATGTGTTCATGTTTAGCCCTCCTTTCAGGGCTAAAAGGACATCCTTGTCCGTGACTTGTTCATGGTAGGTTATCTCGTCAGTAAAACGAGCAAGGTAGTTCTTCATGGTTTCCCCTGCCGCTTGCCTCATATCTTGCAAGCGTTGAATAGACATCTTTCCCTCTTTTCTTGAAAGGTATTAGTTTAGGAATGCCTTTTTCAGATCTGGCCAACTTCTTATGCTAAGCAGTGCCAATCTGCTATATCATACTTCAGCAGCTCCACCGAGAGTTATGTGGAAGGCCCTGCATTTCAAAGCCGGTGAGGCGCCTCTGAGGCTCATCTGCATTTTATACTTGTTGAGATACTTCTCTGGATCGTCCTTTCCTTCGTATTTGGGAATCTTAGGAGGACAAAGTTATGAGGCATCTGAAAGGTGGAAGTTCCCTAGAGAAAGGCAAATTGTCATCATCATCATCATCAAGCTTGTACGACATGTAAGATTTGTCAAATTCGTTCCCATCTACTGCCGGGCGAGGTGGATGCTGAGCAGTTTCAGATCTGTCCCCCAATCTACCATATTTCGCCTCTCCGGCCTATTTCTAGCTTGAGGGGCCTGAATTTGGCTCTGTGCATGCTCCTGTTGGTGGGTTGTTCGGTGCGTGGGCTGGTTCCTATTTCTAGGGGACTGTCTGATCCGATCAAAGACTCTAGCAGACCTTTGGGGTTACTCTTCATATTCTGGGGGGAAGTTATCCCCTCCTTCCGGGACGTTGTCAGCCGAAGCGACTGTATAGTTGGAAGTATCCATTCCCACTTCTCTTTCGATAGGGACTCCAAACTGGGGACTTAAATGGGTCCTCCTGCTAGGTTCCGCCTCAACTCGTCCATGGCTGATTGCTGAGGGTATTGTGGGGCTGGGAGGCTACCTCGGTTATGCACTTGAATGAGGAGCTCCTGCATGGCAGCATTTTGAGCTGCAATGTTCCTCATATTAGCGGCCATGCTAGCCACTTCAGCAGCCAATTGGGCTGTTCTATTGCCTCTACGATACCGGTGATGGGGTCACTGATGCGTGACATTACGCGATATCTCTTCTTTAGATACCTCCCTTGTCCCCTTTAGATTCACTCCATCGCTGGAACTCATGGTTCGATGTGAAGGGCCTCTTATTAGTAATAGAGCTTGATGCACAGTTGATTCTTTTTCAAGAACCAATCCCTTTTTCAAGGGAAAATATCAACCGGATATTCGAACAAGTTTTTTGGTAGGAAGACTCATGGTTAAAGTAAGTTTTCCACAGACGGCGCTAATCTGTTGACCTCGAAAAATGGCTCCGACTCGTTGCTAACATGATAAGTCTTCACGTCAACTCTTCCTACACACGTGGGATATCGTTAGTAGCTCGTGGCCTTTCTCGGAGGGGTTGGGAGTGGCCGCAAGCACTCGACGGTCAAGTCAGTTTATAGTTCAATCGGAAACGGTTCACCAGAAGCGGAACGCCGGCCGGGAAGTCGTTGAAGAAGTACCATAATAAAGTGACAATATCAAAGGGAAGAGATTGATACTCAAATACGCAATGTAGTAGAAGAAAATCGGGTTCGAATCCCTCTTCTGGCATATGGATGGGGTATTTATACCAAAAAGGAGAAGATGAGAGCCGTTGGATGCGGTAACACGTGTTATCGAATCCTTTAGGTCCGTCTTATCCTAAGTGTCAATCTGTCTCTCTATGGGCTGGCATTGATTATCTCTGACAAGAACAGTTTAATTGACCGTTTGGGTCCTGCCATGCATCCCATCAATCAGGGATTTGACTTTGAAAAGATCTTTGTACAAAAGATCGAAGCGAGGGAGTGAGGCAGGTGCATAGTTGTGGAAACGAAGTACGGGCCTTTACATCCGCGGTGTATCGCAGATGAGTGGTTCCTTTGTTGGCTTACGTTCAGTTCGTCCCTGATGTAATCACTTCGACTTGTGCAATCAGTTTGTCACATGTGCAATCACTTCGACGTCGTGTGGCGTAGTGTGGACCACCTCCACTGACACATGGAGGATGAAGTGGCGGGCCTAACATGGGCCTGTAACAACTAGCATAACGTTGGCCGAACCCAACATCAAAGTGGAGCAGGTTGATCAATCTTCTTAAATATGTAAATAATGATCAATACGTAACAATTTGAATTAGACTATTGAGGATCGAAAGCAAAACTCAATGTTAATTGTTGGCGTAAATTAAAGCAGAACAATACAAATTTCAACTCATTTCTGAAAGACCAACCTTACCAAATGTCTTCGAAGTTTTAGCAAAACCCAATGATCATGAAAAATATACGCATAAAAAAAAAAGTATAGTTCTGATACGGCAGAAAACAGAAAGGTATGTATCATCAACTTACAAATTTAAATGCGGATGTGGCGACCAAAAATAAAAATTATTTTTCTTTTCTGAATTTCGATGAAATAAGATCACAAAACCTGAGAATTTTATCACTTCCTTTATTTATTTTTCCGTTTTCCTTTATTTTATTTTATTTTTTTGGGAATTTCTAAGAATTATTTTCCTTATTATTCGTTCACAAAGATTAGCTTTTTATTGGTGCAAAAAGAAAAAGTAGCCTTCTATTTAAAAACAAAAACAAAAAAACAAAAAAAAAAAACAAACAAAAACTAATCAAAAAACTGTAGTCTTTGATTCTTAAATCTTTACATTTGTGATTTGGATTAGTTTAATAACAGAATTCGAGATAAGAGTATCGTTTACATTTATTCCATTTTTAAAAATTCATCAATAATATGAATTCGGAGACTTATTTTGAAATTATTATAATCGATTTATCATTTGAATGTGTGATTGAAAATGAATATGTAAAAAAAAATAAATAAATAAATAAAAAGAGTTTTCAAATAGATTCTATCAAGCAGGAGATTGCCTCGAACACCTAAGTGTCCTGAACTTTCAAGTGGACTATCATGAGCAGGGTCGGGCGAAATAAGAGTTGAAGTCACTTCGATTTTAGAAATCTCGATCCTTTTTACATCTCTACATTGGATACAATAATAGAAATGTCCTATGACATTTGAAGTGTTTAAATGCATGTCTTGTATACGTAACAATCTTTAACTTCCTCCAAATAGACCAATCATTCACCCTTTTGCACAATGTCAATTATAATTGATAAGTAGCCTCAAAACTTAAAAGTAACATCTTTGTACTAGAAATTTGCTAGTTGCTGTCATGTTAGTTATCAATATACTGAAGAATGTCTTAAAACCTCAAAAATGTCTATACAGATGTACTAAACAATAATTCCTTTCAATATTAGCCAGTAAATAATGTAAAGCAAATCCAATACTTCGTGCTCGTGAATATCTGAACTGGTTGTTCACTTTTGAGGACGATTTTATGCAAAAATTCTCCTATCGTTCGTCGTCTACAGAAAAATCAGGTTCAGCCGGTTTCTGCAATGAATTAACTGCACTGGAGTCTGATCCCGAGTGCTTATGGAGGCCTCTTCTACTAGCAGCCAATCTTGCTGCATAAATGGCCGGAGGGGCGTTCCCGTCCATTTTTCCGTTTGATGATTCCGTGTCACTGACTGAATTCTCCAAAGCTCGTAGTTCGGCTGCACTCTTCCATTTCTTATACCTTCTCCATGCGGCTTGTATAAAACACGCAGCCCACGTCCGCCACTGGTGAGAGTAGAATCTGAACTTGTGCCTTAGTTTTTTGCTGTGGAGTCTTCGAAACTGTGATGCAACGAACTTTAAGTCTTCTGCTCTGAGAGCAAACGCCTCGACTTCGCATATGGCTTCGACAGTACGAGTTGAAGAAGGGAGAATAACACTTGGACGAGGGTCGAGAGCCCATGTTAGGAGTTCCTCGCCACAGAAGTCGCCAGGACCAATCCGGCATGAATTGAAAAACCCCGTGCGACCACCATTTGTTGTGTGAGAATCGAGGTTCCCACGAATTATGAATAACATTTCATTAACTGGATCGCCTTCGCGCATTAGACAAGTACCTTGGGTGCATAACGCAGGTTTAAGCCTCTCACATATAGCATCCAGCATTCTTTCATCCATTTGATCAAATAGCGGCACCTGTTAGTATTGGCAAGAAATATGCATAATATTTGGTACAGATTGCAATTTGTCACCAGATCCTCAAAACTTTCACTAGACTGTGCTTAAAAGTTAATTTCCTCGAAAGTAAGTTTAAAAAAGAAACTTTGAAAATCATGTTTAGCAAAATAAGTAACTTAAAAGTTTTTGAGCAACACCAAACACGCCCATAATTAGTTCCAGGATTTCACGTTCACCATTGTTTTCTTCATAGTTATACTGCTCGTTTGGCAATATCATCGTAAAAAACGATTAACCTCTTGCGTGACTAGAATTGTTTTGAAGTACCATATGTCCGTTCGAATATCCTGGGGACGTGAAGATGAATAAAAACAATCCAAGAACAACAATGAAATAAGATGATATATATCAGAACTTACTCGTCGAACGAGGTCATAACAGAGATGTCGCTTGATATCTCTTCGGAGATCCAAAGGAAGTCCTTGGAGTAAAGCCTCCTCGTCGACTCCTCTAGTAGCCACCCATTTATATTGATCATACTTTCGTACAGACTGCCGTAACTCTTGAGGTAGCTGTCTATGACGCATCCATTGTTCTGTATCAGTTCTCTTAATTCTCCATTCCTCTAATCTAACTGTTGTTGATTGGAGATACGTCTGTCGATGAATGTGGATCAATAATTTCACACATTTCATAAAAGACAATTGAATCAGGTGCCAAGAATTTAAAGACTGGAACATGCAATTGAGTCGTGAAGTATCTTAATCGACTTACTTGCATATTACCAATGAGCAAAGCAAAGAGAACTAGACCAAGAGTCGCAATTATAATGGCGAAACTTATCTCTCCAACATACGTGCTAGTCGAGAGATTTTGCCCCAGAGAACTGCACATGAGCAAAATATTTTGTAATCGAGAAAACTAACGTTTCAGATTATTTTGCTAACATTCATCTGATAAAATGACCGAATAAAGCACGAGTTAAAGTTTCATTTCCGGGAGACATGAATCTTCAGGAATCAACATAAAGTTACTAGAGAAGCATCATACCTAAGGTTCTTTAATCCCCACCAGAGACAATAGAAGAACTTGTTGAAAAACAGAGCCGAGGTAACATTGGACGTCACAGCATCACCAAAAATACCAAACGGATAAGACTTACTATCTGGATTGCATTGGGTTGTGACATTGCTCGATTTAAACCAGACATTTCGACTAGAGTCTGTAACCCTGTGGCAATCAAAGTATGTATATTGACAAGGTGGACTCTCGAGACTGCACGTATGTCTCCAGCATGCTTCCTGCCTTTCGATTGAGAGAAGATACCAGCAAGCCCCTAAAATCTGGATGTGAAGTTGATTTACAAACTCGAGTAAACAGAAATTTATCTCACGATTTTTGAAAACATGAATTGGAATCCTAGAGAAAACAGAGTAAATTCGTATTGACTTGGCAAATGATTGCCAGGACCTAAGCAGATAAAACACTACTATGTAAGAAGCCGATAAAAATTTTCAAATAGAGAAGGAAAATAATCGCCATGCGTTTGTATAGCTTCTTCTACAGATGATGGGTTCACTTAGTTTTTAAGTTGGACTGTGTGAAGCCTAATTATACAATAAAGATCGCCCTAATATTCCTACTGTAAGTGTTATGTCCTAGGTCCAATCAACTTGGGATATAAACACTTTAAAAAAAATTAATTGAATTTATATTCTAATAAATTAAATAATAGAATCCGTAGATTCAAGTTTTGGTTATTTGTTAATCACAACGAGTTGTAATTGTAAGATACAAATTACATGTGACTGAATTTTAAATCGTCTGTGGTCGAAGTAATAACGAGATACGGATATCGTTATTACGGATAGACCATCACGTGTGTCATTTTTACTTGTGAAGTAAGTAGCTGATCTCACAAGCTAAAGTGTGGTGACACTTAAATGAACACGTGGATATTTTGTTATAGAACAAAATATTGGAGACCCACTGGGAGATTCCACATGGATAACTATCTGAGTGTTAGTGGTTAATCTCTAACGTTCGGTAGTGGAATTGGTCCTTTGACTTGAGGTCATCATAGTACCTTATATGAGGATAGTCATACTTTGGTGATGTTGGATGTTGCTCTGCCAAGAGTCGCTAATACGGCATCGTTCGGGTATGTCAAGAATCATATGAAGGTTGTGAATGATCAATAGAGGATTCGTCACTCTTAGATAGTAAGAGATTATGATCTATATTTTATCTAGTTAAGTTGATAATGAAATCCTTGGCCAAGGTGAACTCATAAGTCGAAAAAGGATTTTCGACTTACATCGACTTAACAGTAGGATAAAAGATATGATCGATAAACGAGATTGACACATATCCATATCTCATAATTGATCGGATCATATTGACGAAAGGATTATAGTTTCACGGTAAACGAACAAGTTTGGTTTGTCACACTACATGACATTTCCCGTCACATGTATTGCCCTGACACATTGCTAGATGTCAATCTGGGACGACGAATGTGAATTAGTGATAAATTAAAAGGAGTGTTTTAATTTATCAGTTTTGATCAGATCAAAATAATAATTTACGTCGTTAGGTATTGTGATTGGAAATCTAATGGGTGACACACAAAAGAGAACCAGAAGAATGAGATTTACCAATTAATTAATTGACAAGTGTTGGATAATTAATTAATTGGGTTGCTCATTAATAAGCCCGATTAATTAAGTATTGGAATGGGTGAAGTCTAGGAGACGGGCCAAGCCTACTTGAACTTATATTAATACGCTATTAGGGTTTGAGAAATGTATGAATTTTTCTATTATTCTTGCTAGCACAAAAAAAGAAACCATAACCGTCATTCTTGTTCTCTGTGTGGATCACCATTGGAGGTTGGACAATTGAACACCTTGATTTCAGATCTTGATCATTGGAGTTCGAGAATCAGCAAAGGAGTTTGCAGAATTCATCAAATGTACAATTCCTATCACAGTTTCTATCTAAATATAATGTAAATCCATAGTGGGAATTGAAAATTATTTACTTTCCGTTGCGCGTGGTTAAGTAAATTCCCAACAGTTGTATCATAGCCTACTTTATGTTTGTTAGAAATTGTTCTTGCATGTTAGAACAATCAAAAGTTGATTGTTTAATTTTTCTTGTAGCTAGCAAGTAAGAAAATTATTTTTTCATCTTCAAAAAAATATGTTTTGAAAAAGAAAATAATTTTTTGGTCAAATTTTGGATCTGAAAAAGATGGAGGCAGTGGCGCCGCCACCGGACCCGCGGCAACG
>CAIGRB010054669.1:0-31049 GCA_903798255.1 Fraxinus quadrangulata
AATGTTGAATTTAAATCTAACATCGATTCCATAGAATACTGATAATTTGGACATATAATTGATATTACTCAATTTTTCATTTCATTAATCACATCCCTGAAAAGACCTAAATGGTCTTATTTATACAATGCAATAAAACCTATTCTATGAAGAAAAATTCAAAATGTCATAATGAAAATCCTAATATAAAATACTAATTGAATAACTATCATTATAAGCGTTTAATTAAAGGCAAAATATAACATTATCACATAATGCTAAATTCTTAAAGTTGTCAAAATATTTGATAGTTTTCATACTAGATGCATCACTCCAATACCGTTTATTAACCTTTGAAGTTTCATTTCAAAATTTTAACCTAATAGCTAAGTTGAGAAGTGTAATTTCTTAATAAAATAAAGAGAATCACCATATTTAATTCACGTGCAGTTTTTGTTTGCACATTTCCAAAAATTATGGTAGAATATAACAATATTTTATTCATTAAGAAATAACAAAACAGGAAATAAAAATGGTAAGAATATATTAATCGCTAAAAAGGATGAGAAAAAGCTATGTAAATTCATTCATATTTCACTCCTAGGTTTCTTCCTTCTTTTCATCGTAAGTTCTTATGGCAGAGCACGAGGAGATTTATATCAATATGATGACTTATTTGCAAATCGAGCTTTGTGTATTACACAACATCCTTAAAACTGTGTATTACACATCATCCTTAAAACATATTCTCTCTCTCAATCTAAATGCTTGAGTTTTCGCTTGAGCATTTGTCTCCAATGATACAACTGAAAAAAATGAGCTTTATTATAGGCTCAGTCCATGAACGGTTAGTTAAATTCATCAATTAACCTTCCATTAACGTCATATTAAAATGGCTAAAGCAACTGGAATCTCAAAAGTTTCGGAGTTAAAAGGTCGGTTGAAGGAAAAAAAAAATAATTTATATATATATAGGAAATAAAGGCAAAATGTGGACCCTTCTAAAGGGCCAATTTTTGGTCTGTTCGTGTACACAGGTTACACTCACATACTAGTTTAAGGTTCGAAGTGCTAATTCGGCCCGTAATTTGCACTCTTCTACGCACGTATGCGAATGGAGCTTCTATGCTACACATTATTACACTTTACAAAAGTGTAGCCATTTACTAGTCATTGTCTTTTTCCCTTTTTCTACGTGGGACAAACTTTAAATTTTTTTTTTGTTGCAACACCTAAACTCTTTTTAATTGATACACGTTGAACTTCAATTCTCATTATTAGATAATCAACTTTTGACAACTTTTTTTTTTTTTTGTAAATGATGATATACTACCCCTATAATTCTTTCCAATGCAATTCAATTCTCATTGTTATGTTCGTTTGTGACCATAAACATATGTTTGGTTCTATGGGAGTTTATAAGGATTAATCCCCATATAATTACCTTAGAATAGACTCTACTTCTATCTCACATAGATGATTTTTTTGTTGCATGTAACCCTTATTACTCTTTTCGATGCATAAGAATCATTGAAATCCTGTTGTTTATTCTTTATTTTCATGGGTATCACTATTACATTATCGGAGTAGATAGAGAATGTTATCTCTCAAAGTGATTTGCTTAAGTCTTTACAATTAGGTTTTCTCGTTGAACCTAGATCTTGAGATCTCCAACCAACTAGGTTGAATATAATTCTATTCTTATTCGTTCAAGCGTTTGAGAAACACTCACGCCTTTTTTAAATAGATGTTGACTTGTATCTGTTGATATTCTAGCAATGCCAGACTTATCCTTGTTAATGTTTTTCCAAAATTTTGTCAAGATAATATGATTGGCTTAGAACGAATCCATATGATGTTCTTGAAATTTTGACTTCAAGTATCACATCAGTTAAATCTATATCTTTCATGTTAAATCTTGACTTCAACATATTTTTAGTATATTTAATTATCTTATCGTTGTTACAAAATATAAGCATGTCGTCAACATAAAAACATAAAATGACATAACCATTTTCGATATCTTTGACGCAAACACATTTGTCACATACAGACTTTTTTTCATGCTTTGGTGATGAAAAATCCTCAAATTGTTCTATGCCAAATTTATTTTTCTGAATCTCCATTTAAAAAGACAATTTTAACATCCATTTTGTTATGCCCGAATTTGTAATTAGAAATTTCTAAATTTGTAATTGACGATTTTTTGTATCTAAAATCATGGTTATTTGAGTTGTAATTAAGGTCAAAATAGTTGGGAATTAGTAGAGTCCTAAAAGAAGTTGAAGATATTCAAGAAATGGAGTACCGCTCGTTGGTCACGCGAAGGGCGATCGAGTGCTTAGAATAGGGATCTTGCCGCTCGCTTGGCGTGACTCTATTGCTCTAGCGGCAGATCATTGCTCGCATGAAGCCTAGCGCTCAAGCGACAATTACGTTCGAGAGATGACCTAATTCAATTTTAACACAATTTTTCAATCCAATACATGCCTTAGTATGTCCAAAGGTGTGGTTGAACAGTATTTTTAATATAGAGATCATTATTTGCAGATCAATTACACATTCCCAAAAATCTCTTTATTCAACCCCAAGATTATTGATTCATAAATTAATCCTAAACATTGTTTCGAGATTGGTTGAGCCTTGTATTCAATCAAGAGAACATTTTTTTTAAGATCAAATCCATATTCTAATATTATCTTGCCTCAGTTACAGATCAAAAACACAAAATGTCAAAAGATCAAATACCAAAAACCTTACATTCACCTATAAGTATTCAGAGTGCTGAAGTACAGGGAAAATGCGCTTGGAGTTCTAGCAATTTGGAACGAATTCGTTCTTAATGGTCTATGCAAAGGGCAAAATAGTCCAGAGTTGGTGGACAATGCATATTGTGCAACCAAATGAGTTTCTTGGTGATTTACATATTAGATAACCAGAGTTAGCTAAGGTTTAATGGTGTTTGGACTAATTGTAAGTTAACTTTTCTAGTGAATTTTACCGATTAGTTTGTCTGGAAGTTTTTGATCCTGAGAAAGGGTTTACAATCATATATGTAGTTATTTACTTTATAGCTTTTGATCTATACGTTTATGTAATTGTTTAACTTAAGGTTAATAGAATTAATTACATTAATCATCTCGAAACAATAATATGTGACTTATTGCTTGTTATTGATTAATTTCACATATTTGAGTCTAAATAATTTCCCAACATATTTTATGTACTTTAAGATTTCGCAGTGTTGCAATTGGAAGTATCAGGTTGATAAATGTTATTCTCTTCACCTGATAATATATATCAAAGTAATTAAGTCTTTTTCGTTGTCTGTGACCTTTTATACTTTTTGATAGGTCCATCTGTTTTCTTTTTCTTTTTGAAAATTTATTTGTAGTCTGGTAGTTTGTTTCCCCCGAGGAAGGTCTATTACCTCCCGTGTATGATTTTACAAAATGGATTCTATTTCACTTTAATTGTCTCTTTCTATTAAGGTCCTTCCATAGAGTTCACAACTTTTTGAAAGCTTTTAGGTTTACTTTCTAGTATATAAATCATAAAATTAGGATCATAAGATTTTTCTATCCTTTTTCTTTTCCTACGTCTTGGTTCAATTTTAACTTCCTCTTCTAAACCTTGATCTTGACTATTTTCAACTATAATCTTATGTGTTTGTTTAGAAGATTTTGCTTCATCATTAGATCTGTACGAAAATACATATTTAAAGAATGAAGCATTTCTTGATTTCATCATCATGTTTTAGGTATGTCCATGATTTTAGACTCGTGCACATGAAATTGATAAGCACAAATATTATGTGCATAATAAATAAAAATGCAATCTACATCTTTTGGGCTTATTTTCACCTTCTTTGGTGTATGTACAATTACTTTGGAAAGATACACACATATTCGTAAGTATTTAGGAATACTTCATTCCTTTGCATAAATCATAGAGGTCTCATTTTTTTTAAAGGCACCTTATCTAAAAGGTAATTTTCCGACAATAAAACTTCTACCCACATGTTCTAAGCAGAACTTACTAACATTGCATTCATCATTTTCTTAAGGTAAGATTTTTTTTGCTCATTAACACCATTTTATTGGGATGAATGTGGTATTGTGGTTTCATGAATCATTCTGTGTTTTGCATAGAATTCAGCAAATGGTGCTTCATATTTACAACTACGATCACTTTTCAAGATCTTAATTTCTTATTGAGTTAATTTTTAATTTTATTTCTATAAAGAACAAATTTGTCGGTAGTTTTGTCCTTACTCTTAAGTAGATATACAAATTTGTCAAGCATCAGAAAACTTGTTAAAATTAAGCATCTTAAAAAAAAAGAGTCTTCAAGTTTCAGGTATCATCAGTGAAGCGTGTTGCATACACGCTTCATGTGTTTGCAGCAAGTTTTATTGACGATACCTAGAATTGAGGAAATGGAAAAAACAAAAATCAAACCAAACCTCATTTGATTTGAATAACTAAATTGTATGAATATGAAATGTATAAAGTTGTAGAAGTAGAATGTACAAACAATAAATTGAATTGAGATTTGAAAAGAGATTTGAAATTCATTTTATAAATTTATTTTGAAAACCCTCCTCCTTTTATTTAGGTTTGGGACCGACTACTTAACTTTTAAATAGGCGAATTTAAAATTGTACACAAACAATTTGTTACGTATATATTTTTTTGAAAAATAAAAATATTATTTTAAAAAACAATCTTTAATTATATGATACTATATCGAAATTAAATATCATCTACCTGAGGAAACGTAATTTCCTCATACTTATGTTGTATTTGAAAAAGAGCATCTTAGCAATCATTTACGCACATCGATCTTCCAAAATATCTTCTTTCAGTCAACTCCTAACCTCGAACAGAGTTCGCTTAACTGTACTAAAAGTAAACTCCGAAACTACAATACTAATCGAATGTGTTAATAGATCTTTTGTAATGGTAGAAACAATAGAGTATTTTCATTCATTCTTTCACCATAAATCAAATTGTATTGCATCAACAGGTTCTACGCTCCTAAGTATTTGATGATATAAATATCTAACTAATTCAACAAGCATTCTAGTACGAATTGTGTCCGATGTCGAATTATATGCAGAAAGCATACTAGAACAAAATCAGTAAGGAGTAGATAATTAATTATTTTGTTAAACAACTTCATCTTTACTCCTACTTATGATTTATTATTCGTAGATGGACTATTAGTTTGAGTAAGCTTAAAACGAACCAAATATTGAATACCTTATTCGGGTCAAGATTAATGTTAACATAGAAATATTGAAAATATATAAGAGATGTCCCTTACTACAATCACATTGTATGACTAAACATTTAATAGTTTAAAATATTTTTCTTGTTCAAATTGAACTGAAATAGAATATGAATTACAAAGCGTGTGTTTGGCCCCCATTTTCTACCTAGTTTTCAAAATGTTTTCTATTTTTTATGGCCCTAGATTTGAAAAATATTTTTTGTCTGACAACAACAGAGGCGATATTTGACTACTCAACTTTATGTTCCACACATTTCATTTTCACTTTACATTTATGCCCTTTAAATTATGGCGGTACATTTCATGTGACCTGCTTGTTACAACCATGTATTCTTTTTTTTTTTTTTTTTTTTNTACCCAGGTATCCCAGCTTACGCCGAACTATGTCCTGGACCACCCATCACCGACCCTTCAGCAATGGGCGGAGGTAAATCGCGGTATATGCCCAAGTTGACCAGGGTCCGTGCACTCTTTATACTCTTGGCCTCAAGGGAGCCTTCCTCCATGAATATTACATCACCAAACTGTTCCACCCACAAATGAGTATTACATCACTCAGTTACTCCATTCAGGATTGAACTCCCCACCCTGAGGTTATAAGCCCAGCAATGCCCATCATTTGCCAACTTGGATGTGCCCCGGGGGGCAACAACCGTGTATTCTTTCGTCTACTTTAGTTGAAAAAATAAAAAAAATGGAGCTACATTTCCAGAATTCAATGAAACTACGTTCATAAAGGCTTTCAAATTGCATTCTCAAATACTACAAATCCAACTCACATGTCTTAACATCGGCAAGTAGAATGAAAGTGCAAGTACAGGCGACATAAATTTTTTATTTATAAATGTTAACAAAATACCAACGTCGTGCACGTGCCATATATCGCGTAGTTGTTGCCACGACATGTCCTTTTCGATTATTGCATCTAGCTCTACGACAATTTCATCTTATTCATTAGGTAAGTCTATCTCAACTTTCTCATAATCCACTTCTTCGGCTCTAAGAAAACCTTCATCCAACTGACTGTTTCTCTTTAGAAAATTATGAATTCCCATTATGGTCACGACCACAACAGTCTACGCTCTTATATTGTAACCAGGCATTTAATCGAGAATCTTGCTCTCTATTTCCAAATACCAAATGCACGCTCTATAACGTTACAACACAATGAGTGACAGAAATTAAATCCTCGCATGCATTTGGAAAACAGCGTCATTGCCCATCTGCCGAGTTTCCAAATTTTTGAAAATGATATCTAAATATCAGAACATTTATATGGAGCCATATACCCAGGCCTACGTACGATCCCGGAGTCAACCATGTAATATTTTATGTGTACAGGTTGCGAAAAATTTATATTTGGAGTGCGTACTACTTTGGCCAAAATACGAATGTCGTGTATGTTCTTTGTAGTCCTCGACAAGAAGAATGTAAAACATAAATTGAAATCACAAGTGGTCAAAAAGTTCTCTGTTGGAATCTCCTTTCTTCTAATGAAATCCTCTCTTTTATGTCGTGCCATTACAGCTCTCATATGCGTTCCATTGATTGCAGCAATGCAATCTTGTAAGTGTACATGTACAAAAAATGTGTGTCAACTGAATATGCTTCAACCATCATTCTAATTACATAGTGTACTTCCAAATACCGTTTCAAACCTGAAATAGGGGATATCGCTCGAGATTTGGGTGATGTGAGCAGCACCTTCATTGTACGCCCGATTTAATCATGTTTGTAGCAAAGGTTACCCATTTACATAGGACCGTCCTAAAATAATGACAGATAGTCTGTAGTGAAGGACAAAATAGAGTTTACACTTGTCAATGCCCTCTTCCATGTGCTAGTATACATAAGAACATTCCGACATGTTCGTATGTATCAATGTTCGCACTACTTGATAGGCCATACTCGTTTCGGAGAATATGTGAGAAGTGCATGAACATTGGAGGATACATATTTCCTAAAAACAAGTTTATGGGTAAACATGCATATTTTGTAGCATGAAAGTGTGGCCACAATGTGTTGTCGGGGAATAAATATCGACGTGCTCTATTCAGTGCCAAGTATTCTCGAACAATTCGATCGGTTATTCCATAATATTCAAGCCACGTGTTTATGTCCTCTTCAAACTGCTACATCACGTCTTCATTAGAAGTTGTATTCGAATTAGACATAGAATCGATGTTGCAATTTGTTTCAGATAATGAATTCATCGTCGAATCATCTGACATCTCTTCGATTACACACACGAGAAATTCTTTCAAATACCTTGTTCGAAAATTGAAACGAAGTGCAAAACTTAGAAAAAGGCTTGTAAAATGCTAGAGTTTGTGTTTTCCTTTTACTCCGTAAGCTTAAAACAAGTGTCATGTTTCCTTTGTTATTTATAGAAAAACAAAGTAAGAAATTATGAGATTCCCGAAAAGTTATTTCAATTGTCATTCGTTTCAGTTATGTGTCATCAACTGCTTTTTCATTTGCAGGGAATATATTTCCTGAAAAGGAAACATGAACTACTAAGCACAAAATGGTTGTAAGTTCTTGACATCAATCATATTTCAAACAACAACATAAAATTCATATAAGTACACATTAAAGGCAAGTAGTACTCACCATCTACGAACATGATACGAAAAAATTGAAATAAATATTTAGTATATAAAAATATTACAAATAAAGCGAAAAACTCAAAAAATTAGTGCATAAGTACGTCGAGTAGCGCTCACCCCCTATGTGGAATACATTGATTGTCCCTCTTAAGGCAATACTTGATCCACTTAAATCCCAAATACGATGTCTTGGCAGCATGGTATAAATTTCGATTTTCCTTGTCGCGTAGGAACCATAGGATAAACAAGTGGAACTCATCAGCAGCCTTCACTTGCCGAGGCGACATTAATTCATCGATGCAATCGTCGATCGACATTCCTCTTTTATCATGTGATCTCGCAATTACGGCAAGGTCCGTTCCTACACTGACCATTTGCTCAAGAGAAGTAGAAACATCTCTGGTATCATACTTTTTTTCTTTCCTTTTTCCTTTTGGTGTTTGCACTTCATTTATCCTCATCGCATTTTCCAAAAATATTCATGGATGAGTAGCTCTATATTTCACTGGGCTATTACTGGAATTGGTTGTCTCCGCATTGATGGGCAACTTGTAGCTTCCATCCTCCCTGTCACTATCCGTGCCCAAATCGAAACTGAGTTGTGACAACTTTGTTGGGGACAACGTATACTTCGTTGAGCCTCCAGTGTCGCCAAAGAATTTCCTATAAGTGTCATATATCTCACTGTAATTGAAGTTCTTGTACTTCGCCTATTTTGAGTTTCCTGAATTGACAAGAAAAACGACCAATTACACTCGTCTAGCGAAGTCGCGGTGAATTTATAATTTTCACATGAAGGAAACAAATGGATATTGGTGTAGGAATCCATGGAAAAGGAAGAAAATGACAATGACAGTTTGCCGCAAGAGCAATACTTGTAGATTATTAGAATATGCAGTAATTGAGTTCTGAGATAAAACTCGATGTTTTTTTATTTTCCTCAAGTTTAGACATTAAAAAAATCAGAAGGCCAACAATTTCCTGAAATTTCTTTCAACCGCCCAAATGTGACAATAACTCAAAGTATTTCTAGACAATGATAATCACGAAAATGTTACTAACAACGTATACAGACAACTTGGTACCTTAATTTTTCTTCCCACCAATGCTCGGGCGTGGATTCTCCCGGTACTCTAGCGATACTCAATTCTAGTGCATCGGAGCAGCTCGAAGAGGTGCTCGTGTTCCGTTTGCAATTTATTCTAGTAGTTTTCATCTGCAAGATAATCCAAATCTTTCCAGCAAATATGTTGAATATGTTCCTATCCTTCTGTAAAAAAGCATCTGCCTCATGGATGCCCATAGACATGACAATTTCAGTGGTGGCAATGAAGATTTTGTGCTCCAACATATTCTATTTTGCAGACTTACGCTAGGGATGACAACGAGACGAGTATGAGATGTATCGGTCATTTCCATCCCTGTCCCATCAGGTATTTTTGTTACATTACCCCATCCCCATACCCGTTTAAAGCGGGACGATACGAGATACAGGTGGGGCGGGGCAAGTCCCCTGCCCCAGTTATCGTCCCATTTATTTTATTTATTTATTTTTTTATGACTTTACTTAGTAAATATTATTTTTTGTTTGATAAAAAACTTAAACTTAAAATTAACTTTAAACGAGACGGATAACAGGGCAGGGACTATGATTCCCGTACCCGTCCCGTACCCGCTTCGGGGCAATGACCTTCGCCCCGTCCCCGCCCCGTTTACTTGATTAGATGGGTAATTCCCCTCTCGTTCGGGGCAGGATCCCGCGGGTTTCGGGTTGAACGAATTTTTTTACCTTCCCTAACTTTCGCACTATGGGTTGGGGTTATTGCGGATTTGAAGACGTGATGTCGATACTAGTAGTATATCACTGCATGATATATGTGCAAAAAAGAAACCAAATCAACAATAGTCGCTACATCAATTGCCGAAAACAAGTTTCAATTTTCGAAAAATAGAATGAAAGTCACACACTGGCATATTTTTTTTTTTAGAAAAAAGCAACTTTCAAAAGCAGAGATTGAAACTGGTCACACGTGTTCAAGATAATATGCCCATTGCGATCCCTCGTTTTCCATCTTAAAGCTCTCGATTTGTTGAAGAAGCTCGTAGAGTTGAAGGTCGGAAAATCAAAATGTTGCCACGACCACAGAACTGTTGTGGAGACAAGCAATGCCTGGGAAGAAAAAAAGATTCTTTTTGGATGAAAATGCTGATTGCTCATCGGTAAAAAACCCTTATTGAAGCTTGGATTTGTCTTTATCTTCTTTGATTTGCGCTTGTCTGTATCTCGGTTGCAGTGAAAGGAGGAGAAGCGCTATGATCTTCTAAAACTCTTAATTATAGGGTTAAAATAGTGGAGGTTAATGTTGTAAATTTCCACAAGCAAGTGAGGCAAAATGGTCCGACATAGCTCAACGGCATTATCAATGTTATCTCCATCTGACAAAAGCATTGACTTGTTTAGCAATTTCAATTCAGCCTACTGCTGTAGCAAAATGATATTTGGTCAAAAAAACTGATTTAAATGAGTACCAAACCTGGGCTAAAGTAAATATTCCAATTGCTATGATTTATGAACATGAAAGACATTTTCATTTTATATAAATGACACACAATATAATACAATCATAGATGTGGAAAGAGTAGTGTTTTGCATGATTCATAGAAGAGAAAAAGATTGATTTTCATTTGAAAACTGTACAACAGTAAATGGCGACGAATGTTAAAATGCCTTCTGCATTGGATATCTCAAAGATTTTAACTTAATTAAGCAAATCAAGTAGTCAAAGTTAGAAAAGTCAAATTTCCATTTGGGGGCATTCATTTATAAAAGAATATAGGAAATCACGTTACCAATTTAATGTCTAATTATCAATTAAATTAATAAATTGACTTATATGGAACAGCCAATGATATAGGTCCGTTCTATGTAGAAAAGTAAATGGCAACTAATTAAATCATAACATAAAATCAATGCATAAAATCATAATTAACTTCAAATATAAATAAAATTATGCGCATATTATAATTAAGTTTAATATGTATGTCGACCGTCTAGTGTGTCAATGTACATAAGTACATTCCCTTATAAAATATAATTATCCACAAAAATAATAAATTTATTAATTGAGAAATAAATGTAAGATGAATACGTATAAATAGACATGATAATTACGAGAAATGTGCACGTGGCGTTAAAAATTTACATAGTGCATATTAGGATTACTATAGTTTACAAAAATTTAATTTCTTTTTCTTGAGACGGACGAACCTTATCAACCAAGACACAAATCAGACTTAAAATAACTAAGGGGCTATTTGACAAAATTTTGGCAAAAAAGTTGGTAGATTTTGATAAAAAAGAAAAAAATTGATGAAATTCGCAATTGAAAAGTTGATAAAAATTATTTTTTCCTTAAAATTTGTGGTTAAAATTGAATTTTGACCATTTAAAAAAAGGACTGAAGTACGAAACTGCTAAATCAAAAAATCGAATTGAAATCACTTTTTCGAAATTATTGATATGGATCCACGTGGATCCATCAACGTTTTAATTTTGAATCAAATAAAACCACTTAGAACTAGTTTGATTTAGGTTTCCATTTTTGCAAACTATTTTACGGAAACCGAAAAGAAATTTATTTAAATTTTAGTCAATTAAAGGTAAACACATCCAAATTTAAAAAAAAAAAATAAAAAAACACACACACACACACACATTTATGTTAGATCCAAAACAATTAAATGTAATACTCGATCTAGTTAAACTCAATACCCGATTAGGCAATTACACCTCCCAATTAATTAATTAAATCATGTCCAATTACTCACCAGTCATCATCATTGAGAATGCAAAACCATCAAATTAGCTGATGTACTAAACAAACACTTTCGTATCATACTCATTGGCATCCATTATAATTTAGTAGACAATTAAACCTAACTTTTTACTCAAACTCAAGTCATTTATTTTCCATCTACTAATAATTTTCTTGAATTTCGACTGGATTTGAGTTCAATTTCCCCAATTTTTATAATTTTATTTTTTGATAACTGTTGGATATATTTTATTGATAGTTGTGTTGTGCACCCTTAAATTTTTAGCTGAAGAATTTTTTTATATTCATTTGCGATACAAGCATTGGATGATTCGCGTAAAGCTTTAGAGTGTATTATCATTTTTTATCTTTCTATTCATTTTATCATTTAATTTTGATTAATGAATAAATTTGCTATATTCTTATCTTCACGCAGAAAATGAATCACACGTTACAATTAAAGATGCTGGGACAATTAAATATCAACTACGAGGTTAGAACTGAATTAGTTCTATTATGTTGTTGCATTGTAATGATTAGAATTGTAGAACTTTGATTTGTAATATTCATAATGATACTAAAATTTATAATTTAACTTTTTTCTTATATGTTTATTAAGTGGTGATTTAAATCAAAGCAAATCAAATCGAAAAAAGTCGTGTGATTTAGGAAGTGAAGTGGTTTAATTTGATTTTAAAATTTGCCATAAATTGTCCAATCCAAACCTCATCCCGCGTCGAAAAACAAATACTAAATGTAAAAAAGAACCTATATTCAACAAATGTGCAATTCCATTTAAATTTAATGGTTGTACTGCTACTGCTTCTTTTAGTTAAATTATATTTTCAACACACTACCTTACATGTAGGGCGTGATTATTTTTTCCATCAAAACCTGAAAATCACAAAATTTCATTAAGTAGATGGTGGCCACAACTTTTGCCAACTTAGTACCATGGTAAACTATTCGATCTAAAAGTTTAAAGTATTAAAGATAATGAAATGGATATCACGTAAATCTTTTCTTCAGCAACTGTATAAGCACTGAGAGAACTATAGAAAACATCAACTACCTGTAAATCTCAAACTTGTTTCATAGGAGTCTCCAAGAATTTCCATATCAGAAGAAAATATTGAAATCATGGGTTCCCTAACTGCACCCAAACTTATGTTAGTAGACTTCACAAAGGAGGGCATGAAGCCAGGTTCAAGTTCTTGGTCCTATGCATGCAAATGTTGGTTGTAAAGCCACTTTTGGCTTTCTTATCCATTAAGCCACTTTTGACTTTATCTTCTCAACTAATGGATAAGTTCGGCAAATGGATAAGATAAGGTTAAGTGGATAAGATAAGGTTGGCAAGATGATAAGCTAATGGATAAGGTTGGCAAAAGAATAACCACCTCACCACTTCTATATATATGTGTAAGCTACAACACATATGTAATAATCAATTTTGAACTAAAAAAAAAAAACACAAAAGAGAAAGAGAGAGAGAGTTTTAGAGAGAAAATAATAGTGAGTTTCTCCTAAATAGTTTTAGTCCTTCCTTCCTCAAAGTGTGTATTTATCCTATTATAAGAGAGAATGTATTGTCAATTGTGCTCTCCTTATATATAGAGAGAAATTGTTGTAATCCCTTTGCTATAGTGAAATCCTTCTACAGTTTGCCCGTGATTTTTCTACGTAAAATTATTGCGTTCATCATTTTTCTTCGAATTTCTCATTTTTACTTTAGTTGTAATTGGGTTTCCCGTACCACAACTTCCTAACAGTAGTATCAGCGCATCGGGCTGATTTTTCATGCTACGATTAGATCCAGTTAGTGGAAAGGAGACATCTTCAGCAATGGCGACGAAGTACGAAATAGAAAAGTTCAATGGAAATAATATCTCATTATCAAAAATAAGACTAAAAGCAGTTTTAAGAAAAAGATAACTGTTTGGCGACAATTGGAGATAGGTTCAAGGAGATCACTGACGATAGCAAGTGGAACGAGATGGAAGGCAATGCTATTCCTAATCTGCACTTAGCACTTGCTGACAGAATATTGTCAAGTGTGGCGGAGAAAAAGACAGCAAAAGAGATATGTGATACACTAACAAAATTGCATGAGGCCAAATTGTTAAACAACAAAATCTTCTTGAAGAGAAGACTTTACACCCTTCGAATGATGGAGTCAACTCCGGTGCCCGACCACATCAACACCCTCAACACTCTATTTTCACAACTTACATCAATGGGGCATAAAATAGAGATAGGTGAACGTGCTAAAATTCTACTTCAGAGTCTACCTGATTCATATGATCAACTCATCATCAATATAACCAACTACATAGAAGTACTCGTCTTCAATGATATTGCAGCTGCAATTCTTGAAGAAGAAAGTCAGCGTAAGAGCAAAGAAGATAGACTGGGAAGCTCACAACAGGCTGAAACTTTGACGATGACGAGAGTGAGATCAACGGAACGTGGCTCCAGTAGGAGTCATAACTAGAGTAGATCAAAATCTAGGAGTAAGAAGAATGTCAAGTGTCATTACTATGGCAAGAAAGGACACTTAAAAATGGATTATTGGAGTCTCAAGAAGAATAAAGAAGCCAAAGGAAAATGTCACGAGACATCAAAAGCTCAGGGTTTTGTGTAGCAAACACCTGAGATTATGGTGAAATTTTATACAGCGAGGCAACAATAGTTGTTGAAGGTAGAAGAAAATTTACTAAAGTCTGGCTTATGGACTCAGGAGCAACATGGCATATGACCCCCCTAGGAGAGAATGGTTCCACTAATATGAACCTATCTCAGGACGATCCATATTCATGGGAGACGATCATGCCTTGGAGATTGCTGGTATTGGTACCATCAAATTGAAGATGTATGATGGTACAATTTACACCATTAAAGAGGTACGACACGTGAAGGGCTTGAAGAAAAATCTATTGTCTTTGGGACAATTAGATAATAGTGGGTGAAAAACCCATATACAAGATGTGATCATGAAAATAGTTAAAGGCACGCTAGTGGTGATGAAAGCGAAAAAGATAGCTGCAAATTTGTATATGCTTAAAGGAGAAACACAACAAGAAGGAGAAACATCTACTGTATTGGCAAGTTCGACAGAAGAATTAACGATGATATGGCACCGTAAACTTGGCCATATGTCGGAACGAGGCTTGAAAATTCTTGTTGAACAAAAGCTTTTTCCAGTGCTCAAAAAGGTTTTGGTTTACTCCATCTTCACATGAAAATGCTAGCTAATTAATTATAAGTTGTGTGGAAATGTTTAGTCATGATGTGTTATGTGTTTTCAAAAAGTTTGATGGTTCTATGTTCATGGTATTACGATTTTGGGAAACTAAAATTGAGTTTTGCCCGAGGACGAGCAAAAACTAAGTGTGGGGGAATTTGATAGGAATGTAAAATGCATATTTTTTCATCCTTATTTTATGTACTCGTATGATTAATCAATAACAAAATGCACTCATTACATTCATATTTTGATTTATGTGATAATTCTATGGATATAGAGTAATTTGGAAGAAATAAGTGGAAAAAAACCAAAATGAAAGAAAGCGAAAGTTCGAGGACTAAAGTGTAAATACTCAAAATTCATGTTGAACCTCACAATAAAGATTTGAGAGTGTTAGAGGTCAATTGGATGAAGAGAGAAGTCAAAAGAATGAAATGTCGTCAAAGTAGGATCACACATCAATTTCTAATCAAAAAGTTATGCATCGGATTTTCAGTCTCCGTTTGATACCCATTTTTGATATAGCAAATGATCGAATTGTAAGATGATATCTGTAGCAAAGTTGTATTCTATTGGGTTAGCTTTCCAACGCATCTTGAATCGTCTCAATTGGATATCGGAAGAGAAAGATATAACCAAAATACTAAATACTGTTCGGCAGAGAAAAATTAACACTATGCAGTCGCATAGTGTTAATTTCTTGCGACCACACAGACCATTACCGAGAGTTTCAAGGCTGAATTTATTTGTTCTATGTGACCACGTGACCTATAACTATGCGATCACATAATTCATTTTGGTGACGCGATTTTCTGATTTCCTAATTCCGTTCAACTATGTATGGAAACAAATCTTTTGGTTATATATCAACCATAGAACACAACCAGAACGTACATAACGCCTCTCAACTCTATTTTTCTCTTAAATTCATGAATTGTAACTAAACTTCTACACTTGGTCGAAGAAAATTGAAGTCTCGGAACCACATTGAGATCTAAATAGTTTTTCTTATTGTTTAATTCTTATTTTGCGTATTGAATATTTTTATGCACTTATTTCTATGATTGTTATGTTTAATTGCTAGGAGACCTACTAGTTTGTTATTCATTACAATCTACTGCTAATTTAAATATCAAATCCGTAATTGTTTGATTCCTTTAACTTGTGAAGCACTAGGATTTGATAATTTTCTGCGATAGTAGTTATTGAATCTTAAGAAGATTGTTTAAATAAATTGAATACANTATGGTTAATTAGAACGCTGGTTTCTAACTAACTAAAATTAAGGGGAAATAGGAATCAATTCCGATTATGAATATTCAAAATATGAATTGAATTATCCTTGCATGTATGATTAATTGTGGATTTCTGAAGATGGATATTGACTTGGACTAAGGTTAGTTTTTTTGATTATTTTCGTTAATTTAATTTTCATTGTTATTAATTTCTTTATTTACATTTGTTTGCATAAAAAATCCCCAATCATTGTACGGAACATAAAATATTGAATTACACACTATACATGGGATCGACCCTTACTTCCATCGCTACATTAATTTTTAGAGGTTAAGGTATTATTTTTGAGTGCCTACGACAGCACACCAGTTTTCATTTTTATTCGATTTGGTTATTTATCCCTTAGCATGCCTCTTCAAGATGATGACTCATTTAAACAAATCAATCATGAAATCCACCGATTTGGTTATTTATCTTTTAGCATGCCCCTTCAAGATGGTAGCTCATTTGAACAAATCAATAATGAAATTCGCGTGCTCATTTTTTGAGTCTTAATCTGTCAAATTACTCGTTGGAAGTTAATTGGTTCTGATATCATATTAAGAGTTGTGGTTACATCTTAAAATGTCAACTTTATTAAGAGGAATAATTCAAATCTTTATAAGTTGGTTTATATTTTCATCTTTATTCGACGTGAGATTTTAGCCCTTATCGTACAATTTTCTTAAATTGGCTTGGACCCTTCTCCCCCAACAAGAAAATGAATTATTTTTATGCAATTATCAATCTTTTCTCAATGTAAACTAATTTGTTCTTCCTTGCCCTAGGCATGGAGTAATAACCGGGTGCTTTCTCCAAACCACAAAGTGATAATGAACATGAATGGAAGAGAAACTCGATATACCATTGCATTATTCTCGTTCCTCAGCTGTTTGGTGGAAGTACCAGAAGAGCTAGTTGACGATGAACACCCATTGGAATTTAAACCATTTGTTCATGTTGATCTGCTCAAGTTTTACTACACGGATTATGGACGAAGGTCACAGAATATACTCAAAGATTTTTGTGGTGTTTGATTTTGAATCATTGATGTCATGTGTTGTGAGATGAAGGGGGCAACTGCTACTGTGAAATTAAGTCTTTATAATGATGTATGACTTTTCTGATAATAAGCTGTGTGGTTGTAAATTAATCATGATCCCAGAGTTCTGTCATATGTATTTTTTCTAAGGTTTCTGTCATGTAAATTTCTCTAAAGGAAGGATTGTCTTACGTCCGTTTTAATAGTTGGAAAAAATTCTCACCAAACACAGCGGAACAAAAAATTAAAACTAGCCAGAAAGAGAAAAAATGAATAAAATATGGTTCGATAAATCATGGACAACCCGGAAAAGAACTATCGATTGAGGGGGGAAAAAAAATCAATACAATCTCCCTGACCTATACAACTTTTTCCTGCACAAAAATTAGAATACTTAACGTGAACAACAACTGTAACTCGTTCTAATCTTTCCTCACTTTTTCTCTCACACACAAAAACACGCTTGAATACGTGCTCCGAGTCTTCCCTCCCGAAAAAAAATTAAAAAAAAAATGAAAAATTCTGCCATAAAATGCAAGATCTGTGGCACTTTTACTCAACTTTTCTTAACGGACCATTGGTGAAAATAAAAATTTAGATTTTTATTTAAGTCACATTTAATGGAATCTACTACTTTTCAATTATACATATCATAAACATATATCAAAATATATTAAAAATCTAATACTAATGCCTATCAAATACGAGAATCCTTATGAGACCAGAAGGGCTCCTGTTCAAGAGATATATTGCATTTATAAAAGCATGTGATGGGAATATAATTATTTTTTCTACTTTTTGAGATTATTAGGTAGATAAAAATTATCCAAATATGTCCAAAAAAACTTTTTAGCTTTATAATTAACTTTTGACTTTTAAAAAAAAAAAGAAAAAAAAAATCCTATCATATATGCCCTTCAATTATTATTATATTTTTCTTAATTGAATTATATAAAAATTGAAGTTCTTGCAATTCTCAATCTTCTTCTAATATTTCCACGTATGCACTACAATAGACACGATGATATTGTTTAGAGAAACATACATGATATCCCCATTATCTGATTTGATGGGTGTGATCATTATATTAAATTATGTATCAGCAATAATATGGCACATTAGCGACTCAAGAAAACTTCAAATGCCAAGTTGTAATCCGAGATATTGAGTCCTCAAATTTTTTTATTTTTTAAAATTTTTTTTTTTGGGTAGATATCGAATTGTTGATTAGTATGCCAATGGCCTTTTAGTACCGTTTCAATATAATTTATATAGTATATATCCTACGCCTATAGTGCGAGACAAGTTAGTGATCAATAACATTTTTATGAATTACGTTAAATTGGAGGTAATTTTAACGCTCATCTGACATGATTTATACTTCTTCCAGAAAAGTTTCTTAGAAAGCTATTTTGTGTCAATTTTCTCTAAAAACTCTTACAACAAGATAAAACACTTCTTAAAAATTAGTTTCTTAAGTTGTTTCTTAATCTGACTTTTCAATAGCTATTCAAAGCTGGGATATTATGTGGTTCCGAGGTCTACAAGCCGAGATACTAGTAGTTAAACACTCGATGTTNAGTTATTAATTAATATGTGCCTTCAAATAATTGATCATCTCTCTATTTTTTACTTTTATTTTATTTTATTTTTTAAAATTTGTAAGCTTGTATTTACACACCAAGAAGATTATATTATTTATTCATTGATTACGGCTCAATAGTTATTAATTAATATGTGCCTTCAAATAATTATAAAACTAATATAATTTTCACATTCAACATAGGGATCACTATATATTCATTATTATTAATATTATATTACTTTGTTGTTAATTATCATTGGTGTAGGGGACCAAAATGAGTTACGAAAGGGAATTGTATTCTTGCAAATGGGCCATTTAGTCTAAATCAGGTTTTTATATTTTTTATATTTGATGCTGATTCAAATTTTGTAAGCACTTTTAGTCTAAATCAATTATCTGTCTTCATCATCAAAAAATATTCTATTATTAGTTGAATTCCAGAACTTGGTTAATTAGTTGATGTAGCATATCCTCCGATTTTAATTTTCGATTCCAAATCAATTTTCTCGAATTTCTTGCCTTGAAGATGAAGATCATATTTTGTTTTATACCTCCTCAAGTAAAAGGATTAGTTCTTAAGAGAATTATCACATTTCATTTAATGTCCCTCACGTGCGGATTTAATTCATATTATTTAATAAATGGGTAGTACTTGAAAGAAAATTTGGCGACATTCGCCAATCGTCGTGTCATATTTTACTACCCCATTTATTCTAAACCATTATAGATGAAGAATTTATTTTTCTGCATTTAATTATATGTTCTTGTTAATGTTCATTTTTTCAATCTAGATTAGCATACTAAGGCATCTAAACTCCTACAACAAACCTTTTTTTCATCAGCAACTACTACGGCTAAACTTAACATTGATTTAATTAAGTTGTATGTAAACTTTTACTTCTAAATATGTTTAGATCCATTTATACACGCAAGAAGTTGACTGCTTTGGAAGAAATACGTTTTGATGGGGAAATAAAATAGCAATTTAATTAAATCGCTATGCCAATAAGCAAGAGTGTACACGTATACGTATAAATCACAGTCAAAAAGTGTAAACAATTAGCCCATCGTGCAAGCCTCTCACTGGGGTCCCTTGTCCTAAAAAAGAGAGAAATAAATAAGTATAAAATTATTTATAGATATTGATGATATGTTTCCTATGGTAATTCCAACTAATATTTGGAATACTCACTAATCACATAATATCCCCAAGTATTTTTTATCTCTTTTTTGAAATTCAAAAATAATAACCGCTTCCATAAATCTATTGGATTTTCAAAGTTATTGTTATGTTTGTGACATAAATTCAAAGTGATTGAAAGTTTAATTCATGGAGGAAGTTTAGATAATTACACTTGAAACGACGCTCGTATTCTCATAGCTTGATAGAATGTGGATCTTAGGAAGATCATCTATCGGTGTTCAAGGAAATCATCGCAAATTTAGAGANTTGAAAGTTTAATTCATGGAGGAAGTTTAGATAATTACACTTGAAACGACGCTCGTATTCTCATAGCTTGATAGAATGTGGATCTTAGGAAGATCATCTATCGGTGTTCAAGGAAATCATCGCAAATTTAGAGACCATGGATGTCAAGTATGATGAAAAGGATTTAGGGCTAATATTGTTATGTTTGTTGTTGCCTTCATATGTAACTTTTAGAGATCTTATTATCTATAGTCGAGATAATCTTACTGTTGACAATGTATATGATATGCTTTATTTTGAGGAAAAGATGAAGGGTCTGATAGTCGGATATGAGACCCAAATAGAAGATCTTGTTATTCGTTAGAGGAAGTCGAGTGGTTGTGGAGGGGGTAGAGTCTCGAATAGCAACATTGGTAAAGTCGTTGGTATTACAACAATGAGGGGAACATGAAGAGGAATTGCTATAAGTGACGAAAAATGTTTGCTACTGCATATAAGAGGGAACAACCAGAAAATTTAGATAATGTCAATATTGTAGAAGAAGATAGTAATGGATATTTTTTGACAATTATTGAATGGTGACTCCAAACCTAACGAGGATTGGATTTTTGATTTGGTTTGTACTTTTCATGCGTCAAATTGGGATTGATTTTCTTTATATAAAACAGTTACAAAGGATTCCGTAATGATGAAAAATAATGAGCGTTGTAAATTAGTTGGAATTGGTAATGTCAAAATCAAGATATTTGATGGGACGATATGAACACTTGGCCTATTTGACATGTTCCAGGTATAAACACTAATTTAATCTCTTTGAGTATCCTTGATTCAAAAGTGTACACATATACTAGTGGAGGTGGAGTTTTGAAAATTAGGAATGGTGCCTGAGTTGTGTTAGCGGGGCAGAGAAAGTCCCGATTATATGTGTTAAAAGGTTCGAAATAGTAAATTTTTTATTTATTAAAAAGTATATATTTTTTTTTAAAATTTACCTGTAAAAATAAATTATTGGGAGAATGTTCGGTTAAAAATGAGTGAAAAAAAAAAGTTTTTAAAGATTGGAGCTCAAACATGACTTAAGTTTTAGGTTTTTCATTTAGGTTGCTCTATTGACACCATATTTTTTAATAACTATATCACGTTTTAATTGCATAAAAAGGTCCTTGACCTTTACTTCTTGTTATGTTATCTTCACTACTTTTTCATGGCTTTCTTATCTTCAGCATTTCATTAATTAGCATATCTTGTCCTCAATACCCCCTTTGTCCAAAAATTCTATCAATACAATACAAAAGGACTTATTTGGCCCTTGTAATCTTAACTAGTTAAAAAAATAACAAAACAAAAATTATGTCTTGTCCCTTAACTTAAAGAAGATTATAATTTTATTTTTTTAAAACCTTCATTAAGAAAAATATGTGATAATTAATCAAAAATTGAAGATAATAATACAATGAAAAAAGTTGGGATAATCCTTCTGTTTTTGGATTAATATTAATCTTATTTGCCGTACTATGTAATTCTTTGCATTCGTAATACCGACTTGTTCTAGTTATCAATAAAAGGAGAATAATATGTTTAGTCAACTAATATAAAACTCAAAGGTATGGTGGCAAGAATAAGCAACCTCGTGATGTTCAAATTGACTTTATATAGTACATAAGGATATGACATAATTTTACTGATTATTGTTTCTATATATTTTGTGAATTGGAATAAAGAAGTCAATAGAAATCGAAATAGAGCGACTAATCGAGACTCTTTCAAGCTAATGCATGCTCATACAAAAATACAACTACAAATTTTATTAAAACTTTCATCGTTTGTCAAATAATCAACTACTCGACTAAGAGTAAGAGTATGCTTAATAAGATACCTTTTCTTACTTTTAACTAAAAAAATTACTTATGCTGAAATTAATTATTAATTTACTTAACTTATTTTCAACTAATCTACTAAATACACAAACTTATTCGATGGTGACGTGGAGAAAACTTGTGAATCAGTCAACCACACTATTTAGTAAGTACATATAGGTATACGTGGGGTTGAGAAGTCACATGAAATGAGACGCAAATTAGGAAGGGCTGAAGACAAAGGTACAAGTAATTAAAGCAGGGTAGGGGTAGGTTTGCTATTTCTTGGGCGGTGATTGGTCACATGTTGAGAAAAATATAGTAGGTAATGAACTGTTAGCCTACCATATCTCGACTCTTCAAAGCCAAGGTACTACGTGTCCTTCTTGACTCCAACAAAGCACCTGTAATGGTTTCACATTCAACATAGGGATCACTATATATTCATTATTAATTAATATTATATTACTTTGTTGTTAATTATGATAGGTGTAGGGGACCAAAATGAGTTATGAAAGGGAATCGTATTTTTTTGCAAATGGGCCATTTAGTCTAAATCAGTTATTTCATTTATTTGATGCTGATTTATATTTTAAAAGCACATTTATTCTAAATCAATTATTTGTCTTCATGATCAAAATTTATTCTGTTATTAGTTGGAATCCATAACTTGGTTTTGGTTTAGTGGATGTAGCATATCCTCCCATTTACATTTTCAGATTCCAAATCCGTTTTCTCAAATTTCTTTTCCTAAAAATGAAGATCATATTTTGTGTTATACCTCAAGTAAAGGGATGAGTTCTGAATTTTTTTTATCATTTTTCTTTTTGTAATGAATGAAGCATGACAATTGTAAAGTGAAATAATTCAATCACAAATAAGAATACCAAGATTTTACGTGAAAAACCAAGATAGGAAAAATCACAGGTAGAAGAGGAGAATTCACTAGATCAAAATCAAAACCAAAACCAAAACCAAAACCAAAAATCAAGATCAATGATTATTGTTACAATATTTGATGCACCAAATCTAATATCTCTCTAATATTATGAAGAGTCTACAAGTCATGGAATATATATATAAGATCCCAGTTCTAGTGTTTTAGATGAAATAGGAATCAAGAAATTCACCAGAATCGACGCGAAACTACTTCTGAGCGAATAACACCGTCGCTCGAGCGTCGTAGCTCGCGACTAGCGAGCAGCTTAGGCAACGCTCAAACATTGTGTCCATAGCTATTAGGTGCTACATCTTGGGATAAAAACCTCCAAATCACTCTGAATAGTGTCTAGGCTCTTGGATGTGGAGCTTGGGCACCTCGTCTTTATCTGAAAAATTTCAAATCTATATTTGGACTTCTTTAAGGACTCTTCAACCAAAACACCAATTCCTAATGGAATCTGGATTACAATTCAACAAATCTCAACATTCGCACAAATTCTAAAGCAAAGAATTACTCTTCACTCTTAAACAAGCAATTTTCCACCTCTTACACAAGCTGCTAAACACTAATTCAGCAACAAATACCAACCAAGTGCAAGCAACACTCATACTTGACAACAGAGAGTGTCATTGTCAACATATTAGCGGGGTTTTGCTCAATATCAACCTTGCCCACTACAACATCATTACAAGCAATCACATCATGCATGAAATGATACCTCACATTAACGTAATTTGTCCTCTTAGTTTCCTTTGTTAGAAAAATAGCACTCTAACTATCACAATATATTATAGACATCTTCAAAGTCTTAACTAATTTTAGCAAACAATCCCCTCAATACATCGCTTTCTTTGTAGTAGATAAATACCACTGTATTATGTAGTGTAACCTTCCAATTGATAGCACAACCCCCAATAGTAAACACGTACACTGTAAGTGATCTCCTTTTATCAAGATCTCTTTCATAATCTTAATCAACATACTTAAGGACTCCCTCTGTATTTTTTCCAAAATGCAAACAAGCATTAGTATAGCCACAAAAGTATCTGAATATCTACCACACTGCTTTCAAATGTTCCTTGATAAGGTTTGTCAAGTATCTGCTAACTACACTGACTGCATGTGTCAAATCTGGGCATGTACAAACCATAACATACATAAGTGATCCACCTGTACTGGAATAAAAAACTCGTGACATGTAATCAATATCTTCATCTGACTGAGGATACAAAGCATATGACATTTCAAAGTGGGCAACCAAAGGAGTACAAATAAATTTTGTAGTAAACATATAAAACCTGTGATGTACTTTTTCAATATACCATTTCTGACTCAAGTATAATATACCAACCTTGTTATTTCTCAAGATCTTTATTCTAAGAATTTTCTTTGCTAGTCCCAAATCCTACATATGAAACTCTTCACGGAGCTGAACTTTCACTTTCATTACTTTTTCTTTATCCTTGGCAGCTATCAACATATCAATATAAAGTAATAGATATGTAAATGACTCATTATCGCACTTCCTAAAGTACACACAACTATTATAACTACTTCTTTTAAAGTCATGAGTAGTAATGAATGAATCAACCTTTTATATCACAACCTTGAAAATTGCTTTAGGCTATAAAGGACTTTTCAACTTGCACACAGTCTTTTTTTTGGTAACTATGAAACCCTTTGACTGTTGCATATACAAGTCCTCCTCAAGTTCTCCATACAAGAATGATATCTTCACATCCAGATACTCAAGCTCCAAATCATATTTAACCACAATACTAAGCAAATCTCTAATTAAGCTATGCTATACAATAGGAGAAAACACGTTTGTGAAGTCTACACTTGGAATCTTATTATAACCCTTAGCCACTACTCTTACCTTGTATCTAGCATCTTCAACTCATGATCTACCATCATTTCTTTTGAACACTCACTCACAATGAAATAACCTTCTTCTCCTTGAGAAATTTCACTAAGTCTCATGTGCAATTCTTATTAAGTGATTCCATCTCCTCCTGTATAGCAATCATCTATCTGTCAGGATTATTGCAACTTACTGCTTCTATGCATGTAGTTGGCTCATTACCAGAATCAATATTTTCAGCCACATTCAATGCTATGCTACCAATTCAGCTTTCCCATACATCTGCAGAGGTCTAACACCTTTCTAGGTCTACCTTTAGCAATAGAATGCTATGGTACCGCTAGTGGTAGAGGCAAAGTGGTACTTTCATTCACTTCTAAACTAGACTGAGTTGAAGACTCTATTTTAGATCCCCAACTAATTTAACTACACTAGAGTGCTTTGCTCCTTTTGAGTTGTAACATCAGAATCCTTTCGAGGTAAATTTTGAACCATAGCATGTTCATCAAACACTACATCTTTACTAATCACCACCTTACTAGTTTCTGGACAACAAAGCTTATATCCCTTAACTCTGGATTTATAACCAAGAAAGATACACGTTCTAAACCTTAGTTCTAGTTTCCCATTATCAGCATGTGCATAAGCAGGGTACCTAAGTATTTTCAAATCTAAGTAGTTATGAAAGTTACCAGATCAATCTCTTCTGGAGTCTTTTTCTTAATAGCAATTGAGAATGAAACAAGCTGTAAAAGCAGCTTCAGCCCAAAATGTTTTAGGCAACCAAGAATTTGAAAGCCTACATCGTACCCATTCTAGCAAAGTCCTATTTATCCTTTCTGCAACACCATTATGTTGCAGAGTATGACGTAGTGTCAAATGTCTTAGAATCCATTCTACCTTACAAAAATCATTGAATTCATTCGAACAAAACTCCAAGCAACACATTTTACCTGCATTCCAGTCTGCTTCTCGATAATTTCTTTCATTCATTGAAGGTAACAAACACATCATTCGTTTGTTTCAAAAAAAAAAAATTCTAAGTTTTCTAGAGAAATTATCAATTATTGTCAAAAAATTAATGTACCTTCTTTAGAACGTTTACTCGCTTGTCCCTATAGATCCGAATGGATATAATCAAGTATTCTACTTGAATTGTGACTCCCTTTCATAAATCTGACCCTCTTTTATTTTTCAAAAATACAACGCTCGTAGAATTTCAACTTACTTGTACTGAGCCCATCAAGCAATACTTTTCTGCTCAATTCAGCCATCTCCTTCTCGCTCATATATCCCAACTGAATATGCCTCTATTTAATAACTTCTTCATCTGACAAGGAAAAAGTGATAGTTGGAACCATTGTGACTATAGATCCCTGAAATCTATATAATCGGGTTGAGCTTTTTATTTTTTCCACTGTCATCATGACAAGAGCACCTCCACTGATTTTCAAGATTTCACCTTCACTGGTGTACTTATACCCCTTAGCATCAAGCATACACAAGTATATGATATTATTTTTCATGTCTGGAACACGCCTCACATTTGTAAGTGTCCTAATGGCCCCGTCAAACATTTTCATCCTGACCGATCCAGTTGCAACTATTCTGAAAGGCGCATTGTTTTCCATAATCATAGAACTTCCCAAAACCACCTTATATATTGTAAACCGATTCCTATTAGGACATATATGAAATATACAAGTCGAATCAAGAACCTAATCCACATAAAAATTGGAATCACCATCATAAATCACCAATAGCTCTCATTTACTTTGGCCATCTCCTACAACACAGACTTCTTGTGTATCCTCAACTAGCTTTCATTTTTCTTTTTGTAGCAGCCATCTCAAGTTCTTTAATTTGTAGCAGTCAGTCTAATACGTCACTTCTTTTCACAAAAGTGACATATCTTATCTCTATATTTAAACTTTGATCTGCCCCTTATATTACTACCAAGATTCCTATCTTAATTCTTTCGATGAATGACCAAACCCTCTGCCAACCCTCAGATACAACCGCAAGATACTTCTTCTTCTTATTTGATAGCATCATAGACCTCATTAACCATAAGAGTATCATGACTATAGATATTAGTATTTTTAAAATCATACATAACAATATCAATACAAGATCTTCCTCATCATATTTAACTTCAATAGTCTCAAGATTAGCAACAATTTCTTTAAAAACTATCAAGTGATCTTCAATAGACATACCTTCAAACATACAGTGAGAATACAAACATTACTTCAAGTGTAACTTATCAAAAATAATTGTAAGGTGAAATAAATCAAACACAAATAAGAACATTAAGATTTTACGTGAAAATCTATGATGGGAAAAATCACGGATAGAAGATGAGAATTCACTAGATCAAAACCAAGATCAATGATTGTTTTTATAAGATTTGATGTACTCTCAACCAAATCTAATGTCTGTATAATGTTATGAAGAGTCTACGAGTCGTGAAATATATATAGGACCACATTCTCGTGTTTTAAATGAAATAAGAATCATAAAATTTATCCGAATTATGAAACTATTTTTGGGCAGATAACATCTCCACTCGAGTGCCCTAACTCATGGCTAACAAGTGGCTAAGGCAGTGATCGAGCGATGTGTCTCTAGACAAAAAAATCCAAATCACTTCAAATGGGGCCTAGGCATCGGGAGCGACCCTTGGGGGCTCCTCTCTATCCAGAATATATCAAATCCATATTTTGACTTCTTCAATGACTTTTCATTCAAAACAACAAATTCTTTTTGAAATTTACATAGTTAGACACTAACAATACTTAGATGGGGTGAATAGGTATATTATGCGGAGTTAAAATTATTAATTAATTAGTACCATGTCACTAATTAATTATTTCTAGACGATTAAGTATGCAAGTGAATTTAACATATCTTTAAATACCGCAATTAATATATTCAATAAAGAAAGCAGTAAAAACACACGGTATGATCATGGAGAAGCCCAACTGGGAAAAACTCTGAGCACTTTGCTAGTCAATCCATTATAAACTATTTAGACACTTACAGTCTACCAGACTGGACGACGACACATACTATCTGATCTTCGGACTGAAGTTCTTACAGCTCTCTTGGAAAATGTGCTCCCCTACACCAATCCTTAGCTGCAATTTTCAAATCTCTCCTAGAATCTGTTATCCTGTAGCACTCCTAGCCTTGCAGAATCATCTATCTCATGTGGATCATGAAGAACACCAGAATTTTCACTGACTGGAACTCCAATCAACTTCCTTCGATCTTCATTAACTCTGATAGATGCGGATGAAAGAACGGTTTGGTATTTGGATTATGAAAGTGATGTTTTTCTCACCAAAACAATCTTGCAGGAAGAATGTTGAAAGAAGAAATATATAGGAATTCTCTTTGATAAAGCTCTCTTAATGATCAATCTTGTCAAATTACGTTCAGATGTGTTTTGATATTTATAAGTAGGTTAGGAAAGTAATGGGCTGGGAAAAAAGCTTTTAAATCATGAAATACAACTTTTTCGGACAACATTGTCACTCGAGCGATGGCTCAGTGACAATCGAGCGACAAGCTATCGCTTGAACGAAGACAGGGCGACAGTCGAGCGACGGGGGTTCTATTTTTGACGTTTGAGCCAATCCATTGCGTTAGTCGACCTAAAATATCACACCGTACCCTAATTGTACATTGCTCCATGACTTTTTACAACATCTTAACTCTAGTCATTTTTGTTCACAAAATAGCCAAATACATTAAATACCTAACAAACTCTCCATTTGCCATTTTGTGACAAAACCACAATATAAGTCAATGTAGTAGTAAAATAGATTACAGACTCAAAAACAACAGACACAATCAATAACTGTCTTGAACGTATTCTACATTTCATTCTTCAACGTCTGTTTCCTGAAATAGACAACTCAAATACCCAGTGTAAAATGTATGTGAAACAGTGATTTAAGCAGTTAATAATTCATAGTGCAATTTTTCAGTTTCATATCATGTGCTAAATTAAGACATAATACAATTGCAACCCAACATACCAAAATGAAACATTGATACTATTAAAACATTAAAACTTAATTTAGCAAAAATCAAAAGTTTTAGATACATTAAGTAGATAGAAATATGTACAACATGTTAAAACAAAAATATCTACTCCAGACTCCAAAACTACAAACCTATCTACTCCCATTTTTTGTCACAAAATGACAAGAGGAAACCTAGCAACTAAGTAGCATCACCAGCATCATCAGAATCTGTCCTGTCCTCAAAAGCTGCATCATCATCCTAGTGGTGATGAATCTATCGAAGTCTACGCTGAATATATCCAACAGCACCCCGAAGTGTAGTAAACTTGGTAGTGTGTCTATCAACTGTAGCCCACAGCTGTGTAATCTCTGCCATATGTTATTGTCGATATGTAGGACGATTGACCTTATGCTATTGGTAGGCCTCGATCCTATGTCATGCTTTCCTTCAGGTTTAGGATAACCAATCTCATGAGCTTTATTAATGACCAGGACGAACGTGCTCTTGGATGTACTAGTAGAGCATCATCGTTATGAACGTAACACAGACCATGCCTATTACCTGCAGGCTTATTCATCCCCAGCAGATTATCCAGCTTTGCGAGCTACTCATAAGGATTGGATTTGAGCGTTAGATTTATCAAGATCACTCGCTAATGATTTAACTTTATATTCCAAGTTTTCATTAACCAGCTTCATCTCACTTAAATTTTTGTTCGAGTCA
Source organism: Fraxinus quadrangulata (assembly GCA_903798255.1). Lineage (NCBI taxonomy): Eukaryota > Viridiplantae > Streptophyta > Magnoliopsida > Lamiales > Oleaceae > Fraxinus > Fraxinus quadrangulata. The sequence continues at coordinate 29,698 of CAIGRB010054669.1, forward strand.
TGAAGGTCACCTAATAGTTTTTCTTTTTGACGTTCAAGCTCATTAACCTTTTTTAAGATAGCTTTATTGACTTTCTTAATTCTGAAACTCTCTTCAAACAGTTCACAATAAGACTCGTGAATGTCGGTCTCATCCTCAAGCTCTTCTTCAGATTGTTCACTCTCATCCTCCCTTTCAACTTTCTCAATCTCACGGTTAGATTCTATTGTAGCAATCGAGATGAAAGCCATGAAATTTTGTTCATCCTCACCATCAGATGTCTCATTCTGAGAACTGGAATCTGACTCCTCATCACTCATAGTCACAGCTAAAGCTTTATATCATTCTTTACCCGAACTCCTCTTCAGATTAGGACATTCACTCCTAATGTGATCATACCCCTTGCACTCGTGGCATTGAACATATTGAGATTTCTTAATGGGAGTCCTATATGTGTTTTTCTCACGTCTACCTCTCGAGAGTTTATTAGGGACATCACTTTTTTGCTCCTGGGGCTTTCTCATATTCCTCATCACCTTTTGAATTTTTTTACCGAAATAAGTTATTTCGTCGTCCCTTCGAGTCTCAGTATTAGTGAACGTGCTCTCTTCTTCTATAATGGTGTTAATGGCGATGGATTTAACCTTTTTAGGTTGAGAGACGGTGAGTTCATAAGTTTGAAGTGATCCTACGAGTTGTTCAATCTTAACAGCGTCTAAGTCCTTATTTTCTTCTATCGCAATAACCTTAGGTCTAAACCTCTCTAGCAGAGATCTATGGACTTTTCTAACAATTTTGGATTCGGGGATCTTTTCACCTAAGTTAAAGCTAGAGTTGACTATGTCATTTAACTTTGCATATAATTCATCGAATGATTCATCGTCCTCCATTCTAGTTTCTTCAAACTTAGTGGCTAACATTTGCAATTTCAAATTTTTAACCGTTTTAGTTCCCTCCTGTATGGTTTCTAAAATATCCTAAACTTTCATGACAGTTTCACACATCGAGACTCTCCTAAATTCGTAGCAGACACAGTTATGAATTGGGCATGAAGGCCCTTGCTATTTTAGTTATACTCATCTTAGTTCGTTTTAATCCATTGTGAGATATCAGTGGATGTGACTACACCAGTAACAGTTGTTGAAGGTGGAGCCTAATCCAAATACGTTCATTCAAAACCTTAAGGAAAGCTCTCGTCCAAACTTTCTAGTATACATAATTTCTTCCGTCATAGAACGGAGGCACGAACAGTGACTGACTCATCTAAAATATATAAAAAGGGACAGGAATCGATTTAAGGCTCTAATACCAATTGAAAATTTATATAGTTAGACCCTAACAATACCTAGAGGGGGGTGAATAGGTATATTATG
>CAIGRB010054683.1:2722-19909 GCA_903798255.1 Fraxinus quadrangulata
TTTTTTTTTTTTTTTTTTTTTTTGCAGATATAAAACCATAATTTTATTTTATTTTTTCTTGTACTACTTTTAATTACATTATAGGTCTCCAATACTATATCTTTCCCCTTTTTTTAATCACATTCTTATTCTCAATCTTTCATTAACTAGCATATCTAGTACTATTATTAGCAGTTTTTAAATGAAGGGCAAATATATTATATGTTACTTTCGCATTTATAGTTGTATTTTCTCATTTAAAATATGAGGGCAATGAAGTCTTTTTACATCTTTGTTACGAACGTTTTGGGTGAAATCTTAGTAGAGATAAAATATGCTAAGTAATAAAAGATTGATGTATAAGACATAAATGCGTCATGAGCAATGGTCAAAGATCTATAGTGTAGTTAAGTCCATATTTGATGTCCATTCTTTCAAAAATCTTTTTATTACATGATCATTTTTAACTATACATTCACAAAATAAAATATTGTGTATGTAAAATCAAAATATTTTCATATTTTTAAAACACACGTCGTCCTAAATATACTATCCAAAACACTTTTTTTTTTTTATTAAATAATAGGCATAAAACATATACCATCAAACACTTTTTTTTCTCAATTCTCATCCCGTTTACCATTCAAAACGTGAAAATACAAGGCAAGACAAAAGGAGAATTTTGTCATCACTAAGTATTTACCCTCTGCCCATGAAAATATTAAGGGTGTGTTTGTCTCCTATTATTGGGAGAAAAATAGAGTAATGAATAATATTTTTTTGAGAATTTGTGGTTGAAAAGTAAAGTAACTTTATTGATTTGTATGTAGAATATTTTATTGTGTGAATGTGTGGTGTAGCAAATAATTTTTTGGAATAATGATAAACAAATATGGGCTAAAATGAGTGACTTCTATGTGTCATTTTATAGGTGATTTGGACAAAAGTCAAAGGTCAAGAATCATAGTGCTCCAATTAAAAGATTGAAGACTAGATGTAACAAGAGCAATAGATTAGGACTATCGATAGCAATTTTCGCCAACTATATCAACCAGATCACTTTTCCCGAAACTTGGAGGACTAGCTATCAAAAACACAATAGGAATCTCTTTTCTCTTGAACCACCTCGCCACAGTATTCTCTCCTCTCTTGCCCCAGCCAGCCATGGCTTCTTTCCCTCAAAACCATCAACAATATCTAGAACCACCACCCCAGCCACACCCACAGCAATCCAAGTCCTTCAGGTAGCAATCTCAGAAAACCTGCAAACCCACCAAAAATTTATCTTTATTCTTTTAATTCTTTGATCAATTGCAAAATGATTTTTTTTTTTCTTTTTCAGGGATTTGTATAACAACATGGAGGGTCAGAATTCACAGCAAGTCAACTACTTCAGCAACCCTAATCTCCCTGATCACCACCCCCCTTACATCCCTCCTTGTATTTAATCTAATCTTTCGCTAATTGCGTTGTGTTCGTAATTATTTACGAAGTTAATCACTATTTTCTGATATATATTTGATTTTCTATTCTGGGTTTCAGTTCAAGTAGCAAAATTGGCTCCTGACGGGGTTCAAGAAGAAAATGGGCTGGATTTACAGTGGAATTTTGGGCTAGAGACCAAGAAAATACTGCCCAAAGAAAAGGATTTTCTGGACAATAATACAAACAATGCTAGCAATAACAATAATAATTCCCAGATTTCTGTGGATTTTTTGCAGGCCCGATCAGTGTCAACTGGGCTAGGGTTGTCATTGGAAAATCCCAGGCTAGCCTCTTCAGGTGACTCGGCTTTGCTTGGGCTGGTGAGCGATGAACTTGATCGCGAGTTGCTAAGACAGGATGCTGAGATTGATAGATACATTAAACTTCAGGTTGGAAATTTTGTTTCTTGGTATTTGTTCCGGTTTTGTTGAAGAATGTTTTGTTCCGCGATTAAATGTTTGTGATTGTGATACAAGTTATGCTTGCTTTTTATATAGAAGAGTGAGATGTGCGTCTAAAGGTTAATTCTTCTAATTTTGTATATGATTTGATTTTTTTGGATTTGTAGATGTACTATTTTGGATTACCAAAAGGTTATCCATTTAGAAAAATGAATTGAGCAAAAAAAGAACTGTACATTTAAGTAGGAGCAGGTGTAGGTTTTGATGCAGTTATTTTTGTGATTCCTTGGTGGTGCTTTGTGGATTATGTATTTGTTACTGATTGGAAATGTTGTCTATGTTACAGAAGCTTTTTAGTCTTAAATGATGCTTGTCTGCGCCTGTAAACGTAGGTTGATTCAAATGATTTCTACTTTGTTTTTTCTTCCGACATAATGAAATCTGTCATTTGAAAGACGACATTTGTCAACATTTCATGCTTATTTTGAGTTTAAATACTTCGAACGTGACTTCAGAAATTTTTCTTTTTGTAGAAAGTAACTTGTTATGTCAATTAACCTGCTTGGTAGTTTTTGGCTGCTGTCAGTTCAATGGTCAGAAAGGATAACACTGTTTCTAAAAATAACCACAAGACTGACATTGTGAAGAATTTCCATGGAAGATGTGAATTTCTATGCTTGACTATTGTTTTTGTTCTGTGTTGAAATCTTCTATTGGGTTGTTGGATCGTCTTACCAACATGAGAGAACAGTTAACATAAGTAGCATAGATTTATTTGGTCCATTGTGTTAAAAACCAATTTAAGTCTTATGATTTGAGGCCTGCCTTGGTGTGAGGGTTTCATTAAATGCCTTGAAACTCTCACCAGAAGGCGAAGCCTTAGGGCAGCTAGGTTGTGCTTTTGTGTCTTCCTTTTCCAGTTTTTACGGGGGTTTTCATTTTCCCTTTTTGTGACTTTCCATGGAGTGGAAGGAGAAGTCATCATTGCAAGTGAAGGATGATGACAAAGAATAAGAAGAATCTAATAGTAACAAGTATGATGACAAGGGAATTAAATATATTGAGGATCTCTTCAAGATTCTATTAGTAGCGATGATATGGGAGGTTGTTTCTACTTAGCCCTTGTTTGGTACTCATTATTTCCAAAATACATTTCTCTCTCTCTTATTTTCAACCACACATTCTTCAATAAAATAATATTACATATCAAAACTTTTTCCTTATTTATTAATCATACATTTTCCATCAAATCACTATTCCAAAATGCATTTTTTTGCAAAAATGGGGCTCAAACATGCTCTTAATATTATATTGCAATTTTGAAATGATATCACTAATTTGAAAATTGTTTATTTGCTACTTTAGTGACTTTTTTATGTTTGTTTGAAAGTTGGAGTTCTAGTTTTGTTAAAAAAATTTATTATGAATTTTCAAGATGCACTATGGTTATTATATTACTTTGAATTATTTCATTTGTTTGTATTGGACTTAGGCCACACCTCACAGAGGTAAAATGCATGTACCCGATTTGAAACATGGATTTACTCTGTCTTTCTTGTTGAAATGTTAAAGCCTGGAACGCTCAACTTTATTTGAGAATATCGACTCTTATAGGTAGCTATGAAGGACCATTTGTTACTCAAATGAGTTCTTCATCATTGAATAGCTTTCCATTCTTTATGTTTGGATAGGGAGATCGTCTGAGGCAAGCTGTTTTAGAGAAGTTTCAAGCACACCAACTCCAAATGATCTCATATGTTGAGGAGAAGGTCCTGCAAAAACTCCGGGAGAAAGAGGCAGAAGGGGAAGCCATCAACAGAAAGAATATGGAACTTGAATTGCGAATTGAACAACTTGCTTTGGAGGCCAATGCTTGGCAACAACGGGCAAAATACAATGAGAACATGATCAACAACCTCAAGTTTAATCTCCAGCAGGTTTATGCTCAAAGCAGAGATAGTAAAGAAGGGTGTGGTGATAGCGAGATTGATGATACAGCCTCTTGCTGCAATGGTCGGGCCATTGACTTCAACATCTTTCGCAAGAATAGCAATGAAATGAAGGAGTTGATGACCTGTAAGGTTTGTAAAGTCAATTCAGTATGCATGCTTTTTTTACCTTGTAACCATCTGTGCCTGTGTAAGGAGTGTGAGAGCAAGCTTAGCTTTTGCCCTTTGTGTCGGTCTGCTAAGGGTATGAGCATGGAGGTTTATATGTAATCTGATAATTATGAATCTTGGATAATGTTCATGTTACTTGTATTGGTCGACTTTTTCATCCTTGTGATGTAGATTTCATTGAAAACATGCCAAATATGCACTTATTTTAGGCGTAAAATTAGAAAGTAAATTGTGATTTGTTTTCTTATATTTTTATTTATTTTCTTGTAGTAACTACTAGTTTTAGGACAGGAAATTTTTCATTTTGTTAGTTTTGCAGCATTCCATTATTGTTAAGATGTTTAAAGCATACATTTAGTAGTATTTCCGATTAATGTAAACATTTGATTTCGTTATAGTTTTCTTGTTTAAAGGCATGAAGTTAGTTTTTAAGTGTATGAGAAGATAATGATACATTTTGTATATCTATTATCTTAGGGATATTAATGACTGCCAAAAAGGTTGGTAGTTGAAACCAAGCTGTGTTGGAGTTTATACACGTTAAGCATTTTTAACCAAAAGAGGAAAAAATCTAATTGGCAAAAGTTGAAAGGCAGATTCTAAAAGGGTGCTAGTGTTTTTGTTTCAAACAGTTAAAAGTTTATAATCCCAACATAGATTGGTTTGAGCTACCCATCTGTTGGCATAGAGATTCTATTCCAACGATATTCAATAAACAAAATATATCTTTATCAAATCATAGAAAATACCTTCATGCTGTGAAACAAGAAAGCTGTCTGAACTATATGTTGTTATAACTGACTTTTTCTTAATGAGACGAAAAAAAATCTATGGACTAAACATAAATCATCACATAGTAATTGTGTGTGATTTGTCACAGGTATAAGATATCGTCATTTACTTCATCTATATAATCCTGCATGATACTTTCCTATTTTCATCGGTACCACTGTAGTTGATAGTTAATGTGTCTACTTGGTGGATTATACTTATTTTACATACTGAACTTTTTAGCCCTTGTTCTTTTGTCATTTATTGTCTCCTTGAAACTGATTTCGTTAACATTCTTGGATGAATTAGGCATGGTAATGTTCGTGCATGTGCTTATGTTTGGCTGATTGTCGCATTATACCCCTACCCTCCCACCTTTAAGATCTATTGTGCAAAACCCCCCACCTTATCGGCGGAAAACGTCGCTGTTTGAAACAAACTTGAAGTGTGTTTTACCCCCTGCCGTCACTACTGTCAATTCTGCTGTTAATTCCAAATAAATAGGGCCAAAATAGAAAATTTTAAAAGGGCAAAACCGTCTTTCTTCTTCTCTTTAATAAGCCCATTTTGTCAATGTTGGAGGAAAGACGGGTGTATACGAGTTTAGTGTACGTGTGGTGTCGAGCTGGGAATATTTCTGAGGCTGAGAGGGTGTTTCGGGAAATGAAGACAGCTGGTATTCAGCCCAATGTGTATACCTATAGCATTGTGATCGACACTTTTGTGTGGGTGTGGTCAAATTACAAGGGCACATGATGTTTTCTTAGAGATGATTGATGTGGGATGTGTACCAAACACGATTACATTTAACAATTTGATGCGGGTTCATGAAAAGTCTGGGAGGAATGGGAAAGTGCTGCAAGTGTATAGTCAGATGAAGAGGATTTCATGTGAACTGGATGTGACCACCTATAATTTTTTGATTAATAGTCATTGTGAGTACAGGAATCGAGAGGAGGCAATTAAGGTGCTTAATACAATGGCTAAGAAAGGATGTGAGCCAAATCCCTCTAGTTTCAATCCAATTTTTAAGGTGAATTGCAGAAGCCCAGGATGTGAGTGCTACGCATTGATGAAGGAGTTAAATTGTAAGCCAAACACTGTCATGTATAATATATTGCTTCGGATGTTTGCTAAGTTTAAATCAACTGATATGGTTATTAAAATTAAAAATGAAATGGACGAGAGTGAAGTTGAGCCTAATGTGAATACATTCAGAATTCTGATTTCAGTGTAATGCAAAATGGGCCACCGGAACAATGCATACAAGAATCTCAAAGTGATGGTTGAGGAAAAGAGATTGAGACTGGGTTTGCCTGTAAATGGTTTTGGAGCAGTTAAGGAAAGCAGGGCAGATAAAGAAGCACAAGGAATTGGTAGAAGAAATGGTGTTCTTGGGGTTTATAAATTGGAAGAAGGAAAGATGGCTTTGCCCTTTTTGATTTTACCATTTTGGCCATATTTATTTGTAATTAACGGCAGAATTGATGATAGTGGATGGCAGGGGGGTAAAACACACTCTAAGTTTCGCACAGGGATGTTTTCAGTCAATTCCAAAAGGTCGGGGGATTTTGCACAATAGGTCTCAGGTGGGGGCATAATGCGTGGATCAGCCCTCATGTTTGTACCAATCATAGTAAATAGTCATGTAAGTAGTAATATTACAGCTTTGTCATAATTATTCAAGTTGATTACGTTCTTTTATTTATTTGTTCTTTTGTTTATTTTACTAATGTTCCGTGGGAAAAAAAAATCTAATTCTGATGAACAATTACCGAACTCTATGGATTAGTTTTGGATTCCTCCGAACTCGGGGAGTGTGCACTCCCCTTCCTTTTTTATTTCTTCACCATCTGTGCTAGTCACTGATAGTGTCTGTTAGCATTGGGATGCCTCGATTAAGTTCATTAACTTCTAGTGGATCAAGAGCACGTTTCTTGAAATCAATGCGCTGATTAAGTTCATTAACTTCAAGTGGATCAAGAGCACGTTTCTTGAAATTATGTTGGAGTGTGTGATATACAATATATATGTCCCTTGAATGTTATTGTTCCGTATGTATTGTTGTTTCTGTATAAGAAAATTGTCATATCTTGTGTTTGCCTTGCTCGTGTTTTAGGACAATATTTGGGGCTTCAAAGATTGACGGCCTACTCACAACTGTTCGTTATTCTTTGACATCTCTCTAGTATAACATGTCTATGTTTTGCTTTTTCTGTAGGTCAAAGATTTTGTGCCAGTAGTGTCGAAATGTAACTATGGCATTTGTTGATCTGTTAATACATTTGAGATTGTGTGCATGGGTGCCTACTAAGTTTCGGCTGCTTGAATTGATAGCCATTCAGCTTATTTTGCTGCAGAATTTGAGTCCGACATTCTCTTATCATTTGTATCCCAGTTAGAGCATTGACCCCTGCATGTCGTTTTCTTAGTTTATGATGCAGTTTGTTATCATAAATGGAAAATTTGAAATGGAGAAACTTGAGAAGTCGACCTTTGAGATTTTCCTCGCTCTCCTTTGTTTGTCTAGTTTGTATTTTGTTGGGAATTCCTACGCTGTCTAGGATGTTACTATGTTACGGTAATGTCCTAAATTTCCTTTGGGCTCTCGTTTCTTCCAGCTTCACGGCTACTTCTACAGGGTTTGTACAAGTAAAGAGTTCAGATGTTATCACAGCATCTTGTCATCCCTAAACATTTTCAAAATTTGAGTATCATGGGCTCCTTGGTGTCGGCCAGATTCAATGTGATTTTTCTATTTCTTTGAGTTTGATTGTATATTAAACGGCAACCAAACTATGGGAAACAACTTTTCTTCAGTTTCTATTTCTTTGAGTTTGATTGTATATCCACAATCAGTTTATAAAGAGATTTTGGTGCTTGGAACCTTAGGAATTTCTGGGAAGATTTATCTTCCTATGGCATATCAGGTTTGGAACTAGATCTTAGTTTTGAGGTGGGTTAAAATTTGGAAAAGGTCAATAATGTCACATAATTAAAAAAAAAATATAGTATAAAATGCAAGATTACTTAATGAAGATGTGACCTATGAGATTTTATAGAATAAAATTATGTCATTGAACTTGTATTCATTTTACAAGGTTGAGCTCTCTAATATCAAATTATCTATGTACATGCAACACTCGATTTGTTGCCAACAAAAACTACAAATAAACACTAATAGCCTCAAGTCGGATTTTCACTGTGCACATAATTTTTTTCTTTGATGGTCCATGTAAATTGTGGTTCCTATTGATTTATTCATGGGAAAATTACATAAAACCAGATATTTAAATTTACAAATTTAAAAATCAGATCTAAACTTTATTTAATAAAAAATCAAGTATTACATAATAATTATATATTAAATATTTTAACCCAATTCAATTACAAACCCTAATTTCATTTTCTCACTCTCACTCTTCCTCCCCATCTCCTTCCTCTCTGCCCGTGAAAGATGGCGGCCTTGGGTTTACGTTGACTTTTGGTTGGTGGTTTGTAGATGGTAATGGTCGCAAAGGTGGTGGTCGCGCAGAGATGGTGATGGTCGCGAAGGTGGTGGTTATGCATGCGACGGTGGCGTCGCGGCTTGTCGCGATTTGTACCAGGGAAGCATTAGAGCCTTTGTGCGGCGGTGGTCCTCTATCTTCTTCCATCTATCGCTGCGATGGGTGCTCTGTTCGCCGCTGCACAGGGTGCTTAGAGCGTTGCCCAACTTGAATCTAAGTCAACTACGACGGGATGAAGGAGATTGGGTCAACATCTGAACAAGTGTCATCTAGATGGTGAGGTCAACGTGAGGTTGCTAGTGATTTTGATCCTAAAATCGCGATGGTGGTGGTGGTTTTTTTTTTTTGTATTACAGGCAGCGGAGGCAGGTTTTTTTTGTTGGTGGTGTGATGCAGGTGTCGACGGTGCGGTCGATGATGGTGGTGGGAGGTGCGGTGAACAAAGGTAGGATATAGGTAGTAGTGGTGAGTTTAGTGATGGACTGGTGTGATCTGTTAGTGGTGGTATGTGCGGTGTGGTGATGGTGGTGTTACAAAAGTGGTGGTGGCGACGATGACAGTGATGGTTGTGATGATTTTTGTTAGGGGTGTATTGGATCTAGTGTTGGCGGCTTTGTTGGTGGTGGCGTTGTGGTGTTGTGGCGATGGTGACGGGATAGTGGTTGTGACCAAATATTTGGTTGATTTGTGACCAAATATTGGTGATGGATCGGGATCGGGGGTGGGATGTTTTGGTATATGTGACCAACTATTTGATTCATTGTGACTAATTATTAAAATATGACTTTAAAATTCGATAACTTGTGACTAAAAAATAATTTGTGACCAACAAATTTGAAATTGTGTGATCGATAGATAAACTGTGACTTATAATTTCTTTGATCTATGACTAATAAAATAAACTGTGATGTATAAAAATTTTGATTTGTAACCTCGAAATAATCTGTAACCTTTTAATTTGATAACACGTGATCAGTAAAAAAATTGTGACCCATAAGTATGCATCTGTGACCATAAATTGCATAATTGTGACTTTAATATATTTAATTAATAAAATATTTTTATTTAAAAAATAAATACTCGATTTTTGCATTTTTTAACTTAAGGCTTGAAAATTGATTTAGTGATAGTTAATACCTGATTCATGAATTCTTCCCCCCTTTTTTTAAACACATGCAGAGCCTAAACTATAAGCAGAGCCCAAATTAAAATAAATACCCACTTTTATCTCAAGCAATACTCGTGTCTGCTGTAGAAAAATTGTGGACCACCGGGCTGAATTGACAAGGTTGAATCGCGGAGGTGCAGCTAAGAATTGGTGAATCAGTGAACGTAGAAGTGGTAGCCAGCGGCTGTGACGATTTTGGGCCTGTTTAGGGATATTATCGAGCCCTGTGATATGTACGGGTATTGTATGTATTGGGCCGAAGTGTAGTGATTGGAGACTAGTTGTGCGGCGTCAGTGTTGTGTGTGAAGTGGTGGTTGTATTTTTTTTTTGTTGGCTGTACGTTGGTGTTGCAGCTAGCGGTTTGGGATAAGGTGGGTGATGCTGGGTGGAAGGTGTTGCAGTGAGCGGTTGGGCGAAGGTGGGTGATTAATTTGTAGTTTGTTGCGGCTGTTTCAATCGGTGGTTCGTATGTGGTGGGTTAACTTTATCTTTATGGAGATGGTTGTATGAAGGCGTGATGCTGTGAAGGTTAGTTATGGTAGCGGAACTGATTGTTGGTTTCGCCTGTGGTAGGATTGGTTGTTTCTCAAATTACGGTGGCAATGAAGAATTCTCAAGTTTAGTTATGATACCAATTTGATGTAGGATCAATAGATGTATCCTCACAGTTAATAATAGATAGCAATCAGTAGGAGAATGGAACACAACAAGAAGAAGGCAACAATAGTCTAATAGAGAACTTGTAAAGTAGAAGAATATTGAGGAGGAAAAACAGACTGCGACAAGGGGAAAGAAGAGCAGGGAAGGGAAGAAAAACCTTGGTGGCCATCAATAATTTTATTCATTCATAAACTGATCGAACTACAGTGAAAAAATCATTAAATAGTAAAAACATAGTTAAGTGATGGGTTTGAACCAACTCACTACTACATGCCCAATAATATAAAAGACATAAATAATGAAAAAAATCCATAATATTCATTTTTATGTTTGAATATGCCTGTGTTTAAATTAAACAAATTTCTACTCAATTTAGTATAAATATTGCATCGTAGGTAAAATCCGGACTTGAAGGTACTTGGAGCAAAAATAAAGATTTTGAGCCTAATTGGAGTTTGTTTGTACCAATTTGAAAACTAATTGATTTGCACGGATGGATAAAATGTATAAGAGAGCAATCACAGGAAAGTCACAAGTTTGAGAGATGAAATTCGACTTGTGAAAATTTTGGGGAACTGATTCACACTTTCGAGGTGAACAATGTGACCTAGTTCTGAATCTTTAATTTTAATTCTCAAGAGTCTTGTAGTTAATTATTTTATGCATTGTTTTTACTTCTATTCACGCTTTGAAATAATTGACTACTATTTCATTGATTTGTGAATTTGTAACAAATCGAAAGGAAAGTTATACATTTAATGTGTAGTAAAATTTGACAATTAGGTAAAATGCAGCCTTTATTTGAATTCATTCCTGATTTAATGAGCTTAGTTGATGCTTATTTAGATTCATATAAAGATATAGTAAGTTCACATATCTAGATATGATTGATTTGAACTCGATAGAGGTCAATTGATTTAATTGGTGAATTCGTCCAAGTACAAATATTGGAATGCTTTAACCATCATATTTGATCATTTAATTGCTTTTATTTTCGTTAGTTAATATTAATCTCAATCAAAACATTGTTATCAATGTTTGCTTTATTCACTTAGGTGTTATAAATAGGTAGATAAATCATTAAATAGATAATTCTCGTGGGAATAATAATCGGACTCTTGGGTCTACTTTATTACTTGTTTAATTAATATCGTACACTTGCGATTACACTACAACATGTCTCCAACTTCGAAGATTATCAAATACATCTCCATTTTCAAATGTAAAGCCCTTATCAAAGATTTACACCGACATCATGTCTTATTTCCGTGAGGGTGGTTTTGACAAGAGAGCCATGGAGAATATTGGTGTAAACTCACTTCTTGTGATTCCCCATGTCCTAGTTGATACTTTTAAGAATACAACTGTTTGGGAGGAATGGCCTCGTCCATGGACATTTGATGTGTAGCAGATATAGTGGACAATTTGCATTATTAAATCCCTGAAGACGCTGGTTTCATACACTGCTTGGGAAGATGAAATTGAAAAATTCCCTATAATACTTGCTTCTTCTTGCAAATAATGTATGAAACTAAATATTTCTCAATGAATAAAGTTATTTTCAGCCATTGATCTTGTTGATTATTGGATTTAATCATTACAAGAGAAAATTAATTTGTCTTTATACATTAAACCCATATGAATGGTGGATCTTAGATCATCTTGAGATCATTGGATTTATTTTTTAAATCTTCACGCATAAGGGTGAGAAATTAACCTTTGAAGGAGCTTAAAGTGGCCTTCCAAAATTTTCTAGCCAAACTTCCTCTCCTAGGACTTCTCTCTCGTTCTCTTTTAGGTGCCTGCCTTTCGAAAAATATGAAAGAATTTGGCTAACCCTAGAACTTATAAAAGTGTGCCCAAAAAGGACATATGCATAATACTCAATTAGAGTCTCATAATTGCACAATTTCCCTTGGACTTTATTGTAGTAGATCAATTAAGTCACATACCTTTATTAGAGTCGAGAGAGACCTAACCGAACTCACAAGGGCCAAGCTCCAATAGATGTTTCTAATTAGGTCAACTCTTGACCAATTAAGATAAATCTATTAATCCCGACTTATTCTAACAAAAAATAAAAATTGCACTCTCGAATCGAGTGATTATTATGGAATCAAATTATGATCCGAAATATCCTCCGATCATCACTCCAAAAGTCAACATGCTTGATCGTCACTGTTGAAATTAGTAAAATAATCGTTTTGCCCTTTCAATATGTACTACCTTCCAAGTCCCATTTTCATAAAGTAAATTCGTTGTTAACAAATCACAACATATAGTCCAACGATCTCATCGTCGGACTACTGAGCTCATATTTAAATGCCTATGTAATCATTGTAATGATTACAAGATTCTATTATTTCAAGTGTATGATCTCTAACTGTTTCGTCCCGATTCCTAAAGCATTGAGATCAGTCTTCTAATTAAGACTTCAATTATTGGTACATCAAAGAACTTAAACTAGCAATCAAAGGTAAATTCTTCGCTCAGGATTTAAGTTACTCGTTTGATAATCAAGTACAATCTCATTCAGAGCGACCACAAATGAGTCATCTACACGGTTCCATTCAATATGCATCAAAACACATTATTGTTCATATTCCCAAATCTAGAAAATTTTCAATGAGACCTATTCAATCTTATTAACATAAAACGTCCAACTTTATGTATCGATTGTGATCGATATACATTGATCACGTCACGGATTGTGTCTCATTATATTCGAACCATCGAATATTCAATTTGTGACATCATATTTGATTATGGAACCCTAGATAAATGTTTCAAATTTTATATTGTTTCATATGGAATGAAGTAATTTTCATTAATTAAGTATGCCATTGGTGTATATATATACATATAGAATCCGCTATGTGAGGAAACAATGCTAATCTAGGACAAAATATTTTTTAAAGGAAATAATCTCCGTGATCCCTATAATCATGGTTAATACTCCCTCTCAAGTTGGAGCATGGAGGTCTGTAATGCCCAACTTGCGAGTGAAATGATGAAAAAGATCATTTCCAAGAGCCTTAGTGAAAATATCAGCCATTTGAAACTTGGTAGAGACGTGTGTAGGAAGAATGAGCCTAGAGAGATATTTCTCACGCACAAAATGACAATCAATTTCAATATGTTTGGTGCGCTCATGAAAGTCATGGTTGCGGGTGATGTGAGGAGCAACCTCATTGTTACAATAGAGCAATATACGTTACAAATGGACAACATCAAGTCAAGCAGAAGAGATATGAGCCAAACAAGTTCACATGTGGCCATCGCTATAGCACAATACTCAACTTCGATAGAGGAATGGAAGACAACCGTCTATATAAAAAATGGGACTAGTGCTAAGAGTAATGAAAAATTTAGTGATGGAACGACGAGTGGTAGGACAATTGGCCCAATCAGAATCGAAGTACGTGAAGAGATCGAGATCACACTGAGCAGAATAAATAGTCCATGCCCTGGAGATCCCTTCAAGTAACACAAAACATAAAGCGCAGCCTGGTGATGTGAATCGGGTGGGCTTTGCAGGAATTGGCTAAACATATGAATGGAAAAAGAGATGCATGGGTGAGTAATAGTGAGATACAAGAGTCGACCCACTAACCGGCGATATGAACTGGGATCAGAAAGTAGAATGCCATCATTAGGAATAAGCTTCAAATCCTGATCCATGGAAAAGCTGGCTGGTCGTGAACCCAAATTACCAGAGTCGACAAGTATATCAAAAGTGTACTTCTGCTGATTGATAAAACTTCCAAAAGGTGATCAGGAGATTTCAAGGCCAAGAAAATACTTCATGGTGCCTAAATATTTGATTTTGAACTCGTCATCAAGCGATTTTTTGAGGATAGTAATGGTGGAGAGTTCATTTCCTCCAAACATGTGTCATCAATATAAACTAGGACAACGGTAAAAGAAGAGCCAATAGTTTGAGAAAAATGGAGTATTTAAGAAGATGACAAACACGAGTCTTCCCCTCCCGACCATATCTAAAATGAAGTGTCATGTAGACCTCCCCATCTATATCTCCGTGAAAGATTGCATTATTGACATCAAGTTGACGGAAATGTCAATTACGGACTATTGCAATCGCCAAAACACAACGGATAGTGACAAGTTTGGTTACAGGAGCAAAGGTGTCATGATAATGAAGGCCCTCAACTTGAATGTAACCATTGGCAATCAACCGAGCCTTTTCAATGGAACCATCTGCATGTAGTTTAGTTTTGAAGACCCACTTACAACTGATGGGTTTCTTATCTAGATGAAGGGGTGTAAGAAGCCAAGTATTATTAGATTCGAGTACCCAAATCTCAGCTTACATAGCATCGCGCCAGTTGGAATGCTAGATAGCTTGAGAGTATCAAGTAGGGTCAGAGGATTATGATAATGCAGATAGAAAAACAAAGTGATTATTAGAAAAATTATAATATGAAACAAAATGGGAAAGAGGATGAGACGTACCTGAAGATGTGATTGGAGTGGTGCAAGCCATAATGGAAGAAATTGAAGGTAAGGTAGGACATACATAGTTAACAAGATAAGCAAGATGATGTATAGTACGGCAAGGACGAGTATGAGGGGTACGAGATGGGATTCTAGATAGGATGAGAGAATTGGTGATGGAATAGAGTGATTAGGAATATGAAGGGGTGAGATAAGGGACGAGGGGGAAGATCAGGGTAATAGCTTGAAGGAGAAAACTTGTTCGAGGAATGTGACGTCCCTAGAATGATAAAATATTTATGTTCTAAGTCCTAAATGCGATATGCACTATAAGTGGAAGGGTATCCTAAAAAGACACAGGGACGTGCACGAGGTTAAAACTTATCATGATGAACAGAAGTGGTGTGAGCATAGCAAAGGCAACCAAATACACGCAAATGATCATAGCGAGGTTTCTTTAGGTAAAGGTGCTCAAGAGGAGAAATGTTTTGTAGAGAGGAAGATAGGGTACGGTTGATAAGATATGTAGCAGTGAACACAAATTTACCCCAAAAGGTAAGAGAAAGGTAAGCTTTAAAACGTAGAAATCGAGCCACATTTAAAATATGACAGTGTTTCCGCTTAGCAACACCATTTTGTTTTGGAGTCTCCACGTATGTGCGTTTGTGAAGAGTTCCTTATTTAAAAAAACTCTTGGGTGGTACGGGCAAGAAGTTGACTATTATCAATGCGTATGTACCGTATTTTGGAGTTGAATTGAGTGTGAATCATGGCAAAAAAATGTACGTAGGCAAGATAGAGTTTCAAATTTAAAATGCATTAAATACAGCCATGTGACTCGAGTGTATTCTTCAACTATGGTTAAAAAATAATGTGCACCGAAAGAGAAGCGGTATGATAACTTCCCCAAATATTACAAAATATGCATTCAAAAGGCATCAAACTTTTATTCGTAATTAATTGAAAAGGTAATCGAGTATGTTTTCCACGATTACATGCATCACAACGTTCAATAATTTGAGGACGAGACACAAAATACGGAATATTATGTAAGGAGGGGTGACCTAACGTTGATGCCATGTATCAAAGGAGATATGATTGGAGGATTGGAGAGCGGTGGCAGGAGTAGGCTTGAAGTAGCACACAATCCATTGCGCTCATCGTCCATGACAGTCAGCATCTTCGTGGTTAGGTCTTGAAAAACACAAAAGGTGGGAAAAAAGAAATGAAACAATTGAGCGATTTTGTTAGTTGGCTAATCGATAACAAATTAAATTTAAAAGAAGGAATCGACAAAACATTAGAGAGTGCAAGACGGGATAAAGCAATATCACCCGTACTGGACATGGGAGTTTGTGAACCTGTTAGAAGACAAACAAAAGGTGAACGGCACTACTAGAAGAATTATTTAGGGATAAATTGGTAATGTGGCGTGTGGCCCTTAAAGGCTGACATGTGCAGTGGCATGGGCACGCCTTGCCCTCATACTGGATTTGCACAGATAATGTGTTGATAGTGCACACTTTGATTTTCGGGAGTAAGGTAAATGTGGGTTTCAGCTATAGTTCAGTGTGCTGAGTCCAAAAACTTAGATGGCATAACTCGAATTTGCACGGACAGTGTGTTGATGGTACACACTTTGGTTCTCGGGAGCAAGGCAAATGTGAGTTTCAGCTACAGTTCAGTGTGCTGAATCCAAAAACTTGGATGGCATAACTTGGATGTCATGAACATGCACACGTGTGACATGTGTCTTGGTCAGTTTTACTTGTCCATACAAGTGGAATGTGTGGGTAGTTGTCGGAAAAGGTCATGGAGGACATTTTCTGGCAGTTCTGGCCATGGTGGGTCGGTTTATCCTTTGGCAGTCAAGGATGTTAACTTCACACTCGAGTTTTGGCTTATAAATAGTGTATACTCGGGCTGATGAGACACAGAGAGTGTTGTGTTCCTTCAGCATATAGTGAGTTCTTGTATTTATTGTGGAGTAATAAAATACGAGTTGGGTTTTCCTGTAAGCACTGTGTTCTTTTGTTATTTTAGTCATAACTGTGTGTGTTGTAGGATTTCGGATAGGCTGACTGAGTAAGATCTCAGTGCCATCACAGGCAAAAATTTGGCTAAGTATTCTAGTAGACTTCGTCCATGTGACAATTGGTATCAGAGCCAGGTTAAGGTATTCGCTGGGTTTCATTTTCAATTATGGCTGCGAGTCAAAATTTGAAAGATCGAGTTTCGGCGTTGGAGGATTTCGTTGGTGCTCCTATGAATGACGATCTAGTCCGTTTAGCTACACAACTCCACGCACACAACGATGTACACACAGAATTGAGGGCACAGTTTGAGGAGTATTCTAGTGGTGCTGATGAAAGATAGTTTTCCATCATGAAAGATCTGTTGGATCTTGCTGATAACACCAAGGCTCGGTTTGATGCCCTAAAGAGTGAGATTTCCTTGCTGAAATTGGCCTTGAATAGTGCTATTGCGCGGAATGCAGTGAGTGCTTCGAAAATTCGTGTTCTTGAACCGAAACCGTTCAATGGTGCCCGTAATGCCAAGGAGTTGGAGAACTTTCTGTGGGATATGGAGCAGTACTTTAAGGTTGCTCGTATTCCAGAGAATGAACGGGTTAACATCA